>AYEL01065614.1:0-12461 GCA_000484575.1 Olivierus martensii
TTCAATTTGAAATTTGTCCGGATTTAGCTGGCGCACCCTGTATATTTTGAGATAAGCCTGAACAGTAATTTCTGTTTTTATAGTTTTATCTACTTTGATGGGAATAATTTAAAATAATAATTATACAGTAGACTCATTATCTGAAATTGGATTATTCTCTTTAATCCATAACTCAGAAATTTTATCTTAAAAGAAGAGTGTTAATCATAGCCCCCTCTGTTTTTGTTTTAATTTTTGTATATGTTGTTGTATTACCTCTCATAAATCCATGATAAAGTAATACAGTAGAGCATTGATTAACCGGAACATCGCTTATCCGAACGTAATTTTCAATTGTGATTCACAATAGGTCTCTGCCAATACTTCCACCCTACAATGTGTAGTGTGGGAGAATCTAAGCTCCTGTTATGTGCGTTGACTGTATGTAGAAACAATTGACAGTTAAACTACTTTATATATATCTAATTAATATATGTAATATAATAAAAATAATAATAATAATAATAATACAAATAATTAGAAAACAAATGAGGCAGAATAACTTATGTTGTGAGGAAGTTAACTTTGACCTGTCCTATTTTTATTTTATTATGCACTCTATTAATTTTATTGTTAATTTCCTATATTCTAACGTATTATATTTTAGTTTAAAAGTTAACTTACTTCCCATGTTTCTCTCTCTCCGTCGTTAGCAATCATGTGATACGGAATCAAAAACCGTCCTCCATTCTTAGCAATACGTGATACGGAATCAGAAAACCGTCCTCTGGAAGAGCTATTAACGTATTATATTTTAGTTTAAAAGTTAACTTACTTCCACGCTCTCCCCTTCGTAGTTAGCAAGCACGTGATACGGAATCGGAACCCGTCCTCCGGAAGCATCGTTAGCAATCACATGATACGGAATCAGAACCATCCTCCCGAAGAGATGTCCCGGGTAATGACATCATCATCTAATCTAACTAAATTTACCACTGATCCGATATGTGAATATAAGAATGATCCGTATCGATGTTTTGTTCAATATATAAATGAATTGTAAAGATGATGACATGAATGAATTACTCTGTAAGCTAATAACTTTAACTTATGTATAAGTATGTAAATGAAGCAGAACGGGACTGTAAGTCACCTGGTATAAAAGCCTGTGAAAACGGCAACTAATGAGATGTTGTCTTGACGTAAAATTGGCGAAAGTGACATTTGAGTTTCTTGTAAAAATCGACAATTGTTTGAAGTTTGTATCGGAGGTGGAGGTAGTAGATTTAAGTAGTATTTAAGGTTCGTTCCTTTTGTGAATAATTGATTGTTGATATTTGAGTTGAATTAAACAAGTTTTGTTGATTAATTTACTGTTTTTTTATTAAAGTTTCAATAAAGCATTTATTAACACTTTGTAAGTGTTTTCGAGTCTAATAAATTTATAGTTTTTTGTTACTTAACTTGTTTGAGAATTTCTTCAATTTATTAGTATAAGTTTCTAACATCATTTTTGTCGGTTTAGATCTAACACTTATTTGATACTTCTAGTTGTAAGTTTCCGGTTTCGTTTCATCAGTAAAGCGTTATGTTGTTGTTAAATTGTTTTGTAATTAATTAGTTTTAAGTTAGAACTTAAAGACCTGAGCTCAGGCCGAACTCTGGAATTTGCAGAGTCTCTAGACCATTAGGCTTAGTTTAGAATTAATAGTATTGCATCCGTTCTATTCCGCGACTTTGCAATGTAAACAATAAAACATATGTATTTGAAATTTGTTTTGTATTTTTTATTACATTGTGTTTTTCTTATTTTTCTATCAGATTGATTATCTGAAAAAATCGTTTATAGGAACTACCCTTGGTCCCAGTTAGTTCAAATAATTGACGCTCTACTGTACATCATAACTTTCAAGCATTTCCAAAAAAGGGGGTTAAAATTTTCTATTTAAGGGGTTCTTTATATCAATTCATATTGGTAATTTAATGAGTGCTGTCATAATTCAATACATTCAGCATTTGATTACTATAATTCATGATCGAAAGGTGGGTTTGATTTTGGTCTTTTTTAAATTTTGTTTTTATTAAAACTGAAATGATTATAGTACAATGTATTTTTATTAATAAGAAGTTATTATTTTGTAATTATTTAATTTGTTTTCTATTCCCTTTAAACATTTCTATCACAAATATTAAATACACATATAAAAAACTGTAATTAATAAACCTTTTTACATAAAATATTTATTTTAATTAACAAATACAGATTATATTATTTTTTATCATCAGGATTCTCCTCATTCTTTGGTTGATGTGCATTTGGTTGAGTGATATTCATTATAAAAGCATCCAAAACAGAATATTGTTTTACAATTTGCACATTTTATGAACTCTACATTTCTACAAGCATATGGTATTTTCATTATTGAGGTAGGGAAACATACACTATTTCATTGAGATTTAAAAATAAAGTATTTCAATCAAAACTTTGGCATAAACCATGCATATAGAATCATCAGTTTAAATATAGGGGCAACTAATTGGTGTAATAACTAATGTTCATTAATAAGTGTGAATATTAATATATATTATGTTAGTCCAAAAATTTTAAGCTTGTAACTTTAATAAAATACGAAATATAACTGCAGAAGTGCTTGTGTTTAAAGGATTATATTATGTTAGATAATTGATGATCAAAATTAGAATCAAATTAAAAATACTGCACAAATATTCCAAAAATTTTGTTTTTTGTTAGGTATAAAAAAATAGATCTATTAATACTTAATGTTATATTTTTATTGGGTAGAAAAATTCGTATAAAACTCTGGAATTAAAAAAATTCAGCAAATTTGTAGCATAAAAATTTTATATTGGTACATTGTTTTGGCCCTGCAATGTCTTCAAGGCAATAACTAAGTGGATAAGTCAAGGCCACTTATCCATGCCACTTCTATTAACTTTATATTTCAAAAAGAAAATTATCTCAAAACTAATCACAAAATAATACTTAAAACAAGCAAATAAATCTGCAAAGTCACGAATTCTAACAAACACCAATAATAATAATTATAATTAATCTAATGGTCTAATGACTCTGCAAATCCAGAGTTCGGCCTGAGCTCAGATCTTTTACTACGTTCTAAATTAAATATAATTAAATCCAAAACAATCTAAATCAAAACTTGATGTCTAACCGGCAAAATCAAAACAAAACCAGAAACTTACAACTAAAAGTAACAAATAAGTGTTAGATTGAAAACAACAAACGATGTTAGAATCTTATACTAATAAATTGAATAAATTCTCAAAACAAGTTAAATAACAAAAATATGAATTTTTGTTAGTTAAAAAATGTTAATTAAAGCTTTATTTAAACAATAATAAAGCAACAATCAAATAATCAACAAAACTTATTTAATCCAACTCAAATATCCAAACTCCAATTATTCATAATAAATAAACCTTAAATAGTACTTAACTTCTAATACCTCCATAACCGATACAAAACTTCAAGCAATTGTAGATCTTTATAAAAATTCAAATGCCAGTCAACCACGTTCACTTTGATACCAACACCTCGCTGTGTCGTTGGATACATAGGCTTTTATACTAAGTGTTGGATAACAAACACCTAACAGAACAAACTGTGGGACCCACGGACTGACGGAATGACAGGTGAGCCCAATGGCTGCGTGGTAAAGCTGTGGCTTAACATTCTGATGATCCGGTAGTCCCACTCCTCCAATTTTTCAGGAGGGATCTGGGCTCAAGCTTGGCTCATTTACATAAATTTGTGTAACATCAAATTTATTAGCTTACAGAGTAATCAATTCATGTCATCCTCTTTACAATGTCGCGTCACAATATCAGATTTATTAGCTTACAGAGTAATCAATTCATGTCATCCTCTTTACAATTTTATTTATATCCCAAACAAAACATTGATAAAAGATCATTCTTATACAGTGGGTGATCATTTAACAAACAGTTCAGATAACAAACACTTTTTTGAAAGATTTTTATGTTTGGATAACAAACACCTAACAGAACAAACTGTGGGACCCACGGACTGACGGAATGACAGGTGAGCCCAATGGCTGCGTGGTAAAGCTGTGGCTTAACATTCTGATGATCCGGTAGTCCCACTCCTCCAATTTTTCAGGAGGGATCTGGGCCCAGCCTGTTGAAACCCATCCTTCAATCTTCCGGTTGACTCCATCATGGGTGCTGATTAATATTGTCGCGGTAGAGATTCCCAAGCCTTACTCAGTAATAAGCAATCACGTAACACCTGATTGCTGAGATGGAGAATGTAGAAATAAGTTAACTCAAACAAAAATATAACACATTGGATAATATTGACAATAATAATGCCTGTGATGATGGCAGTTCTATAAGTGGCTGCTGCCAGATAAAAATATTCCATGAGGATATTTCAGCTTAACTAACTTAATGGAATGACAGGCTTAGGCCTTGAGCATTCGTGGACTTCTGGGTAAGGATGGAAGAACAGTGGTTTTTCCCGATTAAAATGAACTCAGAGACAACGTAAAACAAATCAAAACGATTAAAATGAACTTGGAGACAACGTAAAACAAATCAAAGATTTATTAATTAAAATGAACTCAGAGACAACTTAAAACAAATCAAAGATTTATTAAAAAGGTAACAGAGAGATTTTACAATTTTTTGGTCTTAAAATGGCACCCATACCATGTTGAGGTCAATAGGCTTGGGGGATCTCTATCACGACAATGCTATTAATCACTTCCAAAAAATCCTGAAGAGCAGCAGCGATATTGCATAGAGAAAAGCAATCGATATTGAATAGATTGGAGAGAAAAGCAATCGATATTGGACAAATTCTTTATTGGAAAATAAACATATAAATGAGAGAGAGCAAATGAAATTGGACAGATTGTTTATTGAAAATAAACATATAAATGAAAATGCAAGATTATGTATGTATACATTATTGTTATTACATATAAATAAACATAGTAAGAAATTATGTATTTTTTATTTGTTTTTTTTTTTTGGTCTCTGGAACGAATTAATGAAATTCCCATAAAAACCTATGGTAAATTGATGATCGGTTAACGAACAGTTTGGATAATGAACATTGTCTTGGAATGGATTATGTTCATTAACCAATCACCCGCTGTATTCTCGTGTCGGCTCAGTGATAGAACTTATTCAGATTGGATGACGTCACTAGCCGAGAAAGCTTGTTCAGAAGACGAATTCCCATTCCATAACATGTGCTTGCTTATTACTGAGACGGAGAATGTGGAAATAAGTTAACTCAAACAAAAATATAACACATTAGATAATAATGAAAATAATGCTAAATAATAAAAGAGCATAATAAAATAATAAACAGAATAGGTCAGAGTTAACCACTTCACAAATCTAAAATAACATAGAGATCAATAAATTGTACAAAATTCATTTTATTGCAATTTTAAATATTGTTATATTGTTGTTGACTCTACCATGTTGTGACATAGGCAGATTTATATAACATTTTTGTAAGTGAAGCCAAAACAGATATGTTGTTTCTAACTTATTCAGCAGTTTGCCAGAGTAACAATGACATCTAGTTACATCTATAGTATATAGGGGAATGTATCAAAGACTCTGAGTGGATAGCTAGCTCTCAATAATTCCCCAAAAATTCCTTTTTCATCCAATGGCTGGAGATGATAAAGCACTCTTAAAAAATTATATAGCCAAAATAGGAAGGTCCTAAACTTTTTCTGAAAGATGTATCTGTTGGTTTAGATATTCAAATACCTAGTGATATTTAAAAAAAAAGGCAGTGATATAGGTTAAAATTTCATACACATAAGATTGGACACAAAAAATTCTAGAAATGGAATTTTTTATCTAAATGCAGGACACGTTTAGAAGATAAATGAATAGACTGTTTGTATCTATTGAAAAGCTATTTTAATAAAAACTATCAATAATTGTAAAATAAATATTATTATTTTTTCAATATTATTAAAATGTGATCTATTTTTTCAATATAAAAGATTAAATAAAAAACAAATATAAACAGAACAATATTTTTTTGTTTTCATTTTGCATGATTTTTTTTGTTTCATTTTATTTTTATCCTTATTAAAACAGGTACTTTTTTTAACAAAACAATTTTTTAGAATCTTGAGAATTTCCAAAAAATAATATTTTATTCTTGAGAAATAAATTATTAATTCAGGAATTCCCAAATCTCGAAAAAGCAAAAATTTTGGGAAAATACAATCACTAATCATTATACAGTAGAGTCTCCATAATCTGAAACAGATGTTCGGGGGCATGTTGTATTTCAGAGATTTGTCTGATTATTGGATGTTCAATAAAAAATAGAATTACATAAACGAATATGCTCAGTTTATTAAGTCTTTCCTGTCACTGCTCTTGCTATTCAAATAATCACAAAATCCTTATTTTATCCCAATTTTTTTAATATTATAAATGGTCACTTGTCCAATACCATGAAATGAAGCTAAATCACTAAACTTTTCTCCCAAGTCAAGTTTCATAATTATTTCTGACTTTTCGACCACAGTCAATGTCTTATTTTTTCGTTTTTCACTTTTTCCGATTTGTGGCATTATGTAAAGAAAAATAACAAACACTGATACAATAAAAACATTATTTTACAGTAAACACTGTACTGAATTTAAAAAAAAAGGCCAATTATAATGCCTGCACAACGAATGAATAGCAACTGACTATTTGTTTTATGTCATTTTTTCTCACTCGCACATGGACAAGTTGTGACATGAAAATTTCACGTGGGCAGCAAGACAGTTCACAGAATGCCGGACTGATGAAGGGCCAGACTACAAGACTCAACTGTACTGTATTTTTCATTGATTTATTATTAAAAATAATCAAAAATAACAGTACATATTATATATAATCTATAGAAATTTTATGCTGCATATTAATTATTACATTTATTCCTCAATTTACAAATGTCTTCAATTTATGAATTTTTAATTTAACACTTTGTATAAATATATATCACTTTTTCAATTTGTAAAGATAATTTTCACTTTTCAGAAAATACTATTTCATCATTGATCAATTATCCATTGTATTTTGTTTAAATCAAAGATTGCATTTAGATAAACAAAAATACAAATGTAATAATCAAAATAAAATCATAAAAACAATTATTCCTATAACTCAGTGCTTCTCAAACTATGGGTTGGGACCCCAAATGGGGTCGCAAAGTGAAATGCTGGGGTCGCAAAAATTAAATTCAAACACTTGAATTTCAATGGGGTCGCAAAAATTAAATTCAAATACTTGAATTTCAGTTTATAAGGGTCGCAAAAATTAAATTCAAATACTTGAATTTCAGTTTATATGTAAGGAGTCGCAAAAATTAAATTCAAATACTTGAATTTCAGTTTATATGTAATTACAAAAATTAAATTCAAATACTTGAATTTCAGTTTATATGTAATTTCCACAAATGTCCAAACATTTAACTTCCAATATTTAACGTATGACAACATATGTATTTTCAATGTAGTTGGCTGTTGTGTTCATCTTAATAAGTGTGTAAATGACTTATATACTTGTACGTTTTAAATGTATGACAACATATGTATTTTCAGTGTAGTTGGCTGATTGTGTTCTTATGACAACATATGAATTTTCAGTGTAGTTGGCTGATTGTGTTCATCTGAAGTAAATGATTTATATACTTATATGTTTTATTCCATATTTAATACTTTGCCCAATATTTAACGTATGACAACACATGAATTTTCAGTGTAGTTGGTTGATTGTGTTCATCTTAATAAGTGTGTTATAAATTTTCAGTGTAGTTGGTTGATTGTGTTCATCTTAATAAGTGTGTAAATATACTTGTACGTTTTATTTCATATTTAATACCTGGGGTCGCGAAAGTAATTGGCTGATTGTGTTCATCTTAATAAGTGTATAAATGATGTAGTGATTGGTTGATTGTGTTCATCTTAATAAGTGTGTAAATGACTTATATACTTTCGTGGTTGTGTTCATCTTAATAAGTGTGTAAATGACTTATATACTTGTACGTTATTGTTCATCTTAATAAGTGTGTAAATGATTTATGTACTTGTATGTTTTTTGATTGTGTTCATTTTAATTAAGTGTGTAAATGATTTATATACCTGTATGTTTTATTTCATATTTAAATATGTGTATAAATGATTTATGTATTTGTATGTTTTATTTCATATTTAATACCGGGTCGCGAAAAATCTCATAATGAAAAATGGGGTAATGAATGAAAAAAGTTTGAGAAGCGCTGCTATAACTGAAATGATGATAAACATCCAAGCAATAAAATTTTTTCCCAAAAACAATTTGAGGATTATGTAAGAAAAATTTGTTGGTGCTATAACTGAAATGATGATAAATATCCAAGCAATAAAATTTTTTCCCAAAAACAATTTGAGGATTATGTAAGAAAAATTTGTTAAAATATGAAATACAGATCATAAATTATTATATTTTTCTATATAGTAATTTATTATCTCTAGTTCATTTTAGCAAATTTTTCATGCATACAGAGTCCTAAAAATTATTTTGGGAAAAATTTTCATTTTTCGGATGTTTATTACCACTTCAATTTTATGAGTAATTGATTACGTAAGAAAATCATAAAAGCATTCTCTTCATTGATTATATCAGATATATTTTGTATCGAATTTATTGTGTACATCATTGATTCTGATATAAATTTGCTTTTGCTTTCACTAGATTTGGTATAAAATCTTGGCTTGGCATATAACTGTCAATTTTAAGTTGTCTTTCTGGTATTTTTAATGCTATTCTATACCATCAACAGTCAATAATTAATATGAAGTTTAATATTTTTTTTTATATAAAACAAATTGATAATTACATGAAATAGCATACAGGGTGCCCATATTTCTATGGACCAGGCATTTTTCTCGAAAACTACTGGGTATACGTTAATACCACATAGATAGTTTGTTTTGTAGGCTGTTCTATTTTAGAATAGTAACTTGTGTGTAACGGTACTGAAGAGGGACTGAGGTGCAGTCCGAAAACATTATACTGCAATAAATTTTGTTTGAACTTGCTAATTGAGCTGATTTAATATATATATGGTATACGTTGATGTTGAACATCGAACATTGATGTTTTGATATCGATATTTAGAGGTCAATGCTTTATGAAAATCAATGTTTTGGTATCGATGTTCGATGTTTTTTCTGTTTATGTAGTAGAATTGACGTTTGGGTTAAGTAATATTACATAATATTTTTATAAATGGAATTTTTTATAATTAGTGATGATTTTATTTAATTTTTTAGTTTTGCATGAGGAAAATTGAACACTCCATCTGGCAATATTAATTTAGTGCTTATATTTGCCATCTGAGACACTTTATTATCATCATTTAATTAATATTTGAAACGCTTTTTTTTTTTTAATTTCAAAGTATTTATACTTTGTAGCTCAGTAAGTTTGCCTCCAAAATGAGGAAAATTGAACACTCCATCTGGCAATATTAATTTAGTGCTTATATTTGTCATCTGAGACACTTTATTATCATCATTTAATTAATATTTGAAATGCTTTTTTTTTTTTTTTTAATTTCAAAGTATTTATACTTTGTAGCTCAGTAAGTTTGCCTCCAAAAACCTTACTGTGGCAACATTTACTAAAAATAAAACCAATACTGCAATTTGCATATATTATTCAAGACAACTGAAAACTAGTAGTAATACCACGAATTTAAGATGTCCTCTTGAAAGCAAACATCCACAACTTAGAGTTCAGAAAGATTCACAGAAAGAAGAAAAATGTTGTCAAGATACTGATGAAGCATCATTGTCCCAACCTCTCCCAGGAAAACAAAGAAAAATTTCTGATATGTTTAAGAGCATAGAGGAATTCAAATCAGGTGAATCAGCAGAAAATAAGGTAAATCACTTATATTTATAGTGTGTAAAGACAATAAGCCATTGAGTATTTGGATCGTGAAGATTTTCAACATTTCATAAAGACAATAACATCTTCGCACAAAATTCCTTTTCACCCAACAATTAATAGACTAATTGGTGTGTAAAGACAATAAGCCATTGAGTATTTGGATCATGAAGATTTTCAACATTTCGTAAAGACAATAACATCTTCGCACAAAATTCCTTTTCACCCAACAATTAATAGACTAATTTCCGATAAATATAGTAATATGGCATCCATAGTCAAACAAGAGCTCAAGCAGAAATTTTGCTTATTAACAACTGATTTGTGGACAGACATCCAGAAGTGGAGTTACAGAACTTGACTGTTACTTTATAGATGAGGAAAATAAACTATGCAATGTAGCATTGAATGTTTTTATATTGGAAGAACGGTATACTAGCGAGTATCTAGCTAATAAACTGAAGCAGTTGATAAAATACTGGAAATAGATGAAGAATATGTCAATGGAGCTGTTACTGACAATGTACAAGAAAAAACATCATCAATGTTTTTGGACCAATGTTTTCCTATCGATGTTCAACACTAGTATACGTGAAAACTGTAAAACATGTATCCTATTACATTTTCCTTCCAAATTACAATCCGAAATTAAGATTTTTTCTTTGCATCTTCTTGCACAGAGCATGTTTCGACTTTGTTTTCTCAAATTATTTTTCTAACAGAATCTGATTCCTCCAATTTTTTGTGCAATTTTCATTGTAGAATTATTTCCCTGTGACCGATATTTTCAGAGATATTTGAGAATAATGGAATCATTCAGAAAGGCATAATCTGATACTCACGTTTCTATGGACCAAGCATTTTCTCGATTAATGTCTACATATTTTCCCAGTAATGTTGAAAACTTAATAAAGTTTATGATTATGATTCCCTACTTCCTAAAAAATGTTTCTAGGTGTAAGATTATTGGAAAATCCATTTAAAATCCTTTTTCATATTAGAATAATGCATTACACTAAACCAAAAATCTGTCTATTGGCTTTCGTATTGCCAGCCACTGAATTTAGGATTAAACAAATTATTTATGATATGTGAAACCATATAATAGATTGATATTTAAATGTAATTACGTATACAATACTATCATATAAATTTCTAATAAAAATTATAGATCTCAACTTATAACAATTTCTATAGGAATGATTTAAACTTCTTTTGAAATTTTTATGTTGAGGAATGTAAATTTCACTTTTTAAATGTTAGAGAGAATGTGATATTTTCAGTTCTTCTATTTCAAATATTCAATGTTGGTATTATGATGGGCACTTGAATGCACTGCCGCTTAATAATCACAGATTGATAAGTTATGTAAAAAAATTTAAAGTTTTTCTTAGGTTGTTCTGTAAGATCAAAAAAGGTGTGAACATGTCAAGATATAATTTTACTTTTATATGACATACTGTATAAACTTAATCACATTTTGAATCTAAAGAAGAGTGTTAAAAAATCATATTACTGAGAGAAAATGGAGAAATTTATAAAAACATTAGAACTGGCAATATCATAAATATGAAATTATGCCTTTCTAAATGGTTCGTTTCTTTAATATCTCCGAAAAGATCAATTGTAAAAAAATAATTCTACCGCAAAAATTGCACAAAAAATTAGTGTAATCAGATTCCGTTAGAAAAATAATACACTTCCATTCAAGAAAACAAAGTTGAAACATATGCAAGAGTATGCATAGAAAAAATCTTAATGATGGATTGTAATTTTGAAGAAAAATGTAATAGGACATGTGTTTTACAGTTTTCACATATACCCGATAGTTTTTGAAAAAATTGCCTGGTCCACAGAAACGTGGGCCCCCCTGTATAATTGATGGCATCTGAAATTTTTTACTGCACTTGGTGCCACAGTTTATCATGTCATCTATGCAGTTTATTATTTCCAATCTTGTTGGAAAAAATAAACTGCATAGATCAGTTGTCACCAGTTCAGTTATTTTACCTATTGCTCCATTTTATCTGAAAAAGCTGAATCTAGTAATTTTATGGTGTATCTACTATTTCATTTCCTGTTTCCAGTTTACATCTTAAAAGAAATTTTGGAGACATATATATAAAAATAATTCCAGAATTGAAAAACCCCAATATAAGAAAAGTTGCTTTCTAATTTATTTTGATTTTCAGTATCTATTTCTATTCACTACTAAAATAATAATATAATTTCAGCTCACTGGGCATATTAAATAATTATGTAACAATTTAACAGGTCATAATGGTTGAGAAAAAGAAAAACTGTTGACTTTGCCCACTAGGGGAGGTGCGGCTTTATTGTTTTTAGGGAGGCAATTTAAATCTCTAACAGTCAGTGAAACGTTTAAGTCGAACTACTGAGGAGGGCTCTGTTGAGCTGAAAGTGCATTATAGTGAATCTGTTTGTTTTTTGACTATTACGGATTGTTTTTTCCCTGCCCAAGTGAGCTGAAATTATTATATTATTATTTTAGTAGT
>AYEL01065616.1:0-19089 GCA_000484575.1 Olivierus martensii
TTTTTTTTTTTAATTTAAAAAATATTCTATAGAATTTTAAGCTTGTTTTTGAAATACCATTATAATCATTGTGTGTTCTTGTACTTGTAAACAAACTGAAGATGGTTTTATTATTTAACCAAAAACATTTTTATTGAATAGATTTAATGTTTAAAATATTTTATATCTTGTTAGTGCTATTTATTATATATGGACTATTTTTATCATCTCTTTTGCAATAGTGTAATTATAATCATGAGCATTTGTGTCATTTTTAAATAGTGATGACCAGTTGTCTAGCTTGTGCAAATGAGCATTCATATCATTTGCACACTCTAGACAACTGGTGGATACATTCCTAATCTGTTTCTATCAATTAAGTTAATAAGTTATAGATTAGTTTAATTTTCTGAATTTCTGTGTAAATATTGCCAAAATTAATCTTAATCATTCATATATATTTAATATTAATAATAAATATATATTAATGTTCAATGTTTTCACAAGTATTTGAGTGCTTTGACAGAATGAATTGAAAAGTACTAAAAATTTATACAAGCTTTATTATTTTAATAAATACAGTGAAAACTGAGTTCATGACCACCTGACATAACGACCACGATTTATGGGAACCAAATTTTTTTTCATAGAAGTAATGCTATTTGACCCTCCATAAGACGACCACCGCTTAACGCGACCACGACCATCATTTTAGTAGACCAAACAGCTTAACCAAACATAAAGTGAAACCATCTATGACAACCATAATTTTTTAACTTTGCTACTAATTGACTATTTTTATTGCTTATATCAGTATGTTTTTTGTTAAATTTAAATTTCATTAATTCAAACCACTGCAATTGAAAAACTTGCACTGTAGGAATTTTTCCCATAATTCATACACGAGAATTATACAGAGCTTTGGAATGACGAAATCATAGCGACATTTTTACTTTAATGTAATATCTTTTTAATATGCATGTTTCTTAGATTTTTATTTTGATATGATGATTAAATTTTGTATTAAAAATGGTAAAAATCATACTTGAATGCCTATGGCAAAGTGATAAAGGGAAATCAGGGAAAGTGAAAACAATCAACCACCGGATCCAGATGTTTGTATTAATCAAATGTAATCTCATGTGATGTTAAACCAAGGGATAAACGAAAAGTAAATTCCTTGAATTTAGAACAGCGAATAAAAATGATTGAAGACAGTAAGAAAGGTCTTTCTGACCAGCATTAACGGGCGGCCGGATGGCCGAGTGGTAACGCGCTGACGTGCCATGTTGGAGGACCCAGGTCTGGTCTTGGATTTTTTCGGGGTACTGAGCCAGGCCCGGTGATCCCCATCCTTCACCATCTGTCCCTCCTCCACGGGTGTGGGTGCAGCCCGTGGTTGGAACTGGCCCGCCGTCTTAGTAATCTCCTTGATTGGAAAGGGGGCGTAAAATATGCTTAAAAAAAGAAAACCAGCATTAACAGAAAAATTTAATGTGGGGAAAACATAGATCCGCAAAATATTGTCTCAAAAAGAAATTCTGACTGAATGGAAGAACAGCGGAAATTGCAATCTTAAGCGAAACTGTAAGAAACGTATTGAAGAATTAAACAATTGAAAATAATGAAAAATTGTTCTCTCAATTAAACATCAAACACTTCTTTTCCGTAGAAATTATAAAAAATATAAGTGGAATGCGACAAAGCACTATTGATAGTTTTTTCCATACTAATTAAATATGTTGTGTGTTTGAATAAATGATAAACTGTGTTATAAATTGTAACAAAAGCATACATTTCAATTTTATTAAAGCGTAATCGTTTTATTTCATTTAAGCATGCTGTATTATATTAAACCTATATAAGCCGACCACCTGTACAAACGACCAATTTTGATTGGAACCGGAGATGGTTATCTTATACAGGTTCTACTGTATGTAAATTTATTATAATAATCAGAAATTTTTGCTTAAACTGTAATAATTTTTATAAAAGTTTTGAATAATTTTCATTTATTTACAGGAGTGCCAAATACTGCAGGAGCCAAAATTTTCAAAACACTGAAAAAGTTTCCTTAAGGAAATCAGCATCTATCTGTTGCAATGGTATAAATGGAGAAGAAAGTATAAAAAATAGGAGTGTCAGTTGGCATGGAACATCTGCATTTAATATTAATGAAACAGCAATTGCTTTTCCTCATTTGTTCGTTGATCTCACAAGTGCTATCAAAGAAGAATGTGCCTCATCTGATAATGTTCCTTCCTTTAATGATAAAAAAGTTAACTTTTTAGAAAAAACTTTTGTTAAATGTATTAGAAAGAAAACACCAAAATGGAAGTGCAACCAATGTAATTTCTTAAATTTAGAAGCATGTTCTGAGTGTGTGATTTGTACGTCAAGACGCTTACTCAATAAAACTGAGAATTCTATTAATACAATTGAGACTAACATATCTAACAAAGATAATAACCAAACAACAAATTTATCATTTTCTAATCCACTGAATTGGTTATGCTCATTTTGTCAATCTGAAAATCTAGATTCTGCAGAAGAATGTGTAATTTGTGGACGTTGTAAAACTAAAGTAATTAAAGATAATGTTAATAACAATGTTGAATCTTCACATGAACAAATAGATACTTTAGGAACTGGAGTAAATTTTCATACTTATCATCAGTTACAAAATTCTGGCCAAACACTTTCAGATACTTGTGCTAATTTACAAGCTTTAGCTCGCAAAGGAAAAGCATGTGTTGCTGAAAAACTTTTTAGACCTTTAATTAGTCATTTTATATCACCAAAACATTTACCAAAGTTGAACTCAAAATGGACTTGTGATAAATGCCAATTTTTAAATATTCCATCCACAAATCAGTGTATAATTTGTGAATCTTCCAGAAACTGTCATAACAACAGCAGTGCCTTGCATGATCCAAGAGGTATTATTGGCATTTCAAATAAAAGAAATGATTTATCACAATGCTATTCACCAAAACGACAAAAATCGAATCTTAAAAGAACTAAAGCAAATCAAAGGCAGAATTCTGCAGATTCAGGCTTAAAAGATTATTCTACAAATAATGTTGAAGATGTTTTAAGTTCTCATTCAGCTGATGATGTTATGTTGATGGATGTAGATAATGATTTGCCCTGGGCTTGTAAACGATGCACTTATGAAAATATTTCTGATGCCATTCGCTGTGAAATTTGTGAAACTCCTCGTAGATTGAACATTCCAACAACATTGCCAAGAAATGCATATAGTTTGGGTTTTCTAACTGATTTAAAAGCTTCATCTTTAAATAATGTCACTCATTCTGAAAATGAAAGTCCATCCTTAGCACGTCGTAGTAAATCTTTTTCAGAAGTACCAGTAGGAACTATATGTAATTCAATACATCCAAAAATGGAAAATTCAGAAAATGGTCAAACAATGAATAATATATTTTCACAAGTAGATAATGCTGTTGTTGTTATAGCTAAAGAGTCTTCTAGTGGAGATTTTTGGACATGCAATCAATGTTCTTTTTCAAATAATCCATCATGGTCTGACTCTTGTTTCTTATGTGATACTCCATTTCTTTTTGATAATTCCACTGATATACATGTAGATATATCTAGTGAAAGAGTTCATTATACAAATAGACAAAAAGATAAAGATCAACCTGAAAATAGATTAAGTAAACTTTTAGGTGTGCCACTGATTGATAAATGGACATGTGTGAAATGTACATTAATAAATTCTGCTTCTGATAGTTTTTGTATAGCTTGTGGAGGATCAAAGCTCAATAGCACTACAAATAATCAATATCGCACACTCAAACCAAATGAAAGTTGGGAATGTTCACGGTGTACATTGAGAAATCCTATATCTGAATCAAAATGTTCTGCATGTGGTACTGAAGAATATAATCCCCGACCTTCAGTTTCAGATACAACAACTTGGAGTACTAGAACATTAAGGGGCAGAAAGGAAAATTGTAGTGAAGCAGATAAATGGGAATGTTCATCATGTACCTATCACAATAAAGGAACTAGAGTTGTGTGTGAAATATGTCAAACATCTAGAAGTTTATTATCACTTCGCCCAGATAAAGCTTGTACTAGTGGTGTTCCTTGTCAAGGAGAAAGTGAATTAACAGAAGAGTTAAGAGTAGTGGAAGAAAATGATGCCCGTGAAAGATGGAAACACATCACTGTATTTTGTGAACAGGTTCAGTATATATAATTATATATACCTACTTATAGTTAATTTTTCAAGAAATATGAATAGATATAATTATTTTAATAAATGGAAATTAATGCAAAATTTCTTATATATAAACCCATACAAATCCAATGATGTCTAAACATTATTGATAAAACAGAATGGATAGAAAAGTAATGAGAAATATTGTGAGCAAATACAAGGTGGTTTTAATTAAAATTTCCTATTCAGTGCTCTCACTAGCTCTAATAATAAGCAGAATGGCAGTAAATTTGTACATCTACTATTCAGGGAATATAGAAAAGGATTCTGCAAAAAATTTTTAGTTCCAAAATCTGCCAATACGGGAAAATGCAATGTCCTTGACTTACATGGTAATTTGTCTAAAAAATTTCCACATATGCAAGTTTTTTTTTTTTTTTTTTTTTTTTAAGTCCAACAATACTTAACTCGTTGAGTGCCAGTTTTAAACATCAGCAGTCACACTGGGCCAGCTGCATTCTGGAGTTAAGCTTAACAATATTGAGAAATTTATAAATCATCATATTGTGATTATTTTTTTTTTTGAAAGAAATCTGAAATTTTTAGTTTATACTTTCCTTTTTATCAAAACAATTATTTTGTATTTATTTATTCATTTAAAGAACATTCATTGGATTTTTTAAACCAAATTCCATTCTTTCTCTCTCTCTCTCTCTCTCTCTCTCTCTCTCTCTCTCATTGTAATGTCGAATGCTACATGATTAGTTTCGACGTTGGAAATAGTATATTTAACAGAACTTAATATTAATTCAATAATTTTTATCTAATAAAATATAATCATTATATACATCCGGAATAAAAAAAAATAACAATATATTTTTTTTAGTAAATATTTTACCTTTAATTAATAACCATTCTCATCACACATATCTGACTTGCTTGTTTTATGTAATAATAAACAGGAATTAAAACATCGACGTTTTCCACTTCTCTATCACAAAATTCAATTACATTGTGTAAAATTTTTTCCGTCCCACTTCGAAAGGCTTTGTTGCGACTTGTGCTAGCCATTACAAATAGAAAAAGGTAAGCGAAAACACTAAGATGACAAATAACAGAAATATGCAAAGAAAAGCAAACCAAAACCGAAACCATTCCCACCCATCATTATACCGACTGCGATTTTCTCTTTCACGTTTGGACTCATCCACCTTAGCTAGACACGGCTTTCATGGATGGATAGCATTTCTGTCCATAATTTGATGAAATTTCATTAAAATTTAGTAAATTAGAAACGCATTCTAGTTTCCTTAACAAATTTTCATTGTGAATTCTTTTCTAAAAAATGTTGAAATTTATATTAATCATTATTTTTGATAAATTATTTACATTAATTTATGTTTATTCAACATTTCAATAGTTTTGTTTTTTATTATGCAAAATATTTCACGTTTTTTTAAGAAAAAATGCTAATGTTAGAACAAATCTCCCACAATAACAGCTATAATATTAGCTTTTTTTACCTGTTCAGAATATACTTTTCCTGCCAATAAGAGACAATTTTGAGTTTAGTAGGTGGAACAGAAATTTCCCCGATGTCTGAGTGAGCATATCATGCCCATATTAAAATTAAAAATAATAATAATTATAAAATGGAAAAATTTTTTTAATTGGTATTTGAAATACACAAATAAGTATATTAGAAAACAGAATGGCCAAATGAAATTTGTGATGATATTTTAGCATAAGTAATATAAAGCCATAAGTATTATTTTTGCAAAAAAAAATATTGTTTAATGTATTTTTTATAGGTATTTTATGGAAAATCAATAAAAATAAAAGTATTTGTGCATCCATGTATCTCTGAAACTGCATAGGTCAAAATCATAAGTCAGATCTACTATATGGTGCAATGCAACAAATACATGGAAAAAGCACAAAAAAAATAACTAAGACAAAGCTGAAATGAAATTTTAAATTTTCTTTGTTTTTGCAAAGAATAAAACTTAGAAAAGTAAACTATCACAGCAAATGATTTCACAACTTCAAACTCGCTCATTATTCATTCATAATGTTCAAAAATGTTGTTGATGTTGAAGTTGAACTTGCTGATAGCTATTATTTTGTACAACAAAATAACAGTTTAGCTGCAGAATGCAATATTTGTGGAGAAATGTTCCACATATGCTGCATTACATTGCTTAAACCAGCCAGGTTAGAGACACTTCCTCTATAGACATCAGCCGCAAAGTGATCCCACTACGAAAAATCACATAATATAAGATCAATTGATCATGGCGGTCATGCCATGGAAAAACAGATTACTTTTCCTTTAGTGACTTGATCTCATAAAAGATGCTGCTGTCGTAAAAATTTGAAGTTGCAAAACCATTTCCTGTAGCAGTTTATTTAGGTTTCTTTCTGTTTTGCAAAGAACAAAAATAAATTTTTTTAAAAATTTTACAACTTTTACTATTTGACTTAGAAAAAACTTTAACAACCTTTAAAGCAGGTACTTTTGTCACACAAAACCTTTATTTGTTAAGCATGATTTCAGCTTTTTGGCCATTATCAATTAATATAAATTGAATTTTTATAAAATTACACACACTTAGAACAGCTGATGTCAAATATAGTTTAAAAACTTGGTAAGAAATTTATCATTTTATATAAAATATAAAGAACTTATCATATATACTTTTGTATAAGCTGTCCCCTTCTGCTTTTGTTTGAAAATTAATAAATATATGAAACCCATGTATAAGCTGACCCCCAACTTTGAGAACAATATAATATTCATTGAAAGAAATCAATAATTTCTTATATAAGTTAAAAATTTTTCTAAATCTTATTCAAATATATTAGAATAAATAAGGCCACTTAGGGCCAATTGCACAAATCTGCAGGTTAAAACAGGTTTTAAATTTCAGATTTAGCTTGTTGTATTGCATGAGGTCAAATCTCTAGGATAAACTGACAGCTAACTTAACCACCAATTAAATTTTATAGATTATCCAGCAAAATAATATGGTAGAATGCAGCAGCTCTAAATCTAAAGATGAAAATATTCTCGATTTTAAATTATTTGAATTATATTTATTCTAATCCAGAACAGATATTTCTGAAAAGGCTAGATCCATTGTAAAGGAAAATGATGATAAATTTCATTTGAAGTTTCATTTAAAACTAATAGTTTTACAGCTACTGTCAGAGATCAGTGAAATATGCACTTTGTAAATCAAAAATCTATTATTTTAAATTTATAAAGTAAATTGTTAACAACACGCGTGTGCTCGAGCGCATGTGCGTGTGCATGATAACCAAATATATTGGCCTATAGGAGTAATTAATTAACCAGAAATACAGATTTATATTTTCAGGTTTTGACATTCAGATACATATATTATACCTATTATTGCATATTATTCAATTATTATACTAGTATATGCTGAATTATACATATACAGTATATGGTGAACATTTTTTAAAATAACAAATAAAACTTAGTTGCACATATTGAAAATAGTAAATAACTTAATTGGACTGTCTATGTTCAAACAAGCATTCACTATAGGTAAAGTGCATTCCCAATAACTATCTTCATGTAATCTGGCTAATAGCTAACTTATACCTCATGCAACACTGTATTTAATCTTTAGATTTCCAAATTGATTAAAGTTATTCTACTGATAGCTATTCTGCAAATTAGACTGAAACTTATGCAACCAGTTCTTAGAGTAAACACTAGATTTATAGTACTGATATATTGTGATGTGAGGCATCATAAAAAAAAAGATGGATGAAGAGCAGGTCATAATCATGTCACATTGCATTGCATTTCTCTGTAATAAGATTTTATTGAAATGTTTGTTCAGCAGAAAATATCAAAAAAATATTAAAATTTTTCATCATTCTTGAATCTCAATAAAATATTTAACAAAGTTTAAGCAATAAAAAAAATTTAAAATTAAAACACACAATGGAAATTTTTTCTGCAACTGATGCAAATAAAAAGTTGATCAGCACATACATGATTGTCAGAAGCACAAATCTGATATCTAAAATCAGCTGAAAAATAATCACTGTGTATTTTCTAAATTATCAGAATTATCTGAAAATAAATACAGTAAGTTGCTGTTAACAACATCAGACATTGCTATATTTTCATTTAACATTAAATGATGATACATGCATAATGGCAGCAATGGTTACTCATTAAAAAAGATCAATCTATATATTCCTGATCTTATTTATGATGCATTCTGTAAATTAATATTTTTGAATTTATTTAAATATGAAGATTTACATACATTTGCATATTTTTAACAATATAATTAAGAAGAAATAGGCATTTTTAGAAATATCATGTATCCAACCACCTCCATAGGATGCACTAAAAGTGCAAAGAAAATATAATGGAACTGCTTTATATATTTTTTTCAATCCTATTTATACAGTATCAAATATTTAAATAGTTACAAAAATATTAATTTATGTACAGTTATACATATCCACATTTTTTTTAACAAATAAAAATTGAAAGAATCTCAGTATGATGATGATTGTCAGGAATAAATATGGTGGAGTGCATGGATGGCATGAAGGCATAACTAGTATGCAATATGATAAGAGAAGCAAATCTGACCACTTTATTGATCCATGTATAAGGTGACCCTTTTTTTTTTTTCAGAAATTTTTTTCTAGGAAAAAATCCTCAGCTTATTTACAAGTATATACAATATATTAAATACAGGTAGGCCTCGATTAGCGCGAATAATTGGTTCCACGAATTTCTCGCGCTAATCGAATTCGCACTAATCAAAGTATTAACTCTATGGAAAATATGGTAATTGGTTCTTGCTTTGTGAGATTCCGGCCATTAGCTAACTTCACAATGAATAACTCTTAAACAGTTAGTGTTAAGTTTATTGTAAATATTTATTTTCATATTTTACATCATTGTTCATCATCTAAATTAATAACTTACCAGGAATTGCGTCTCATATCATCATCAAACCAACCGCCAAATCAAAACTAAAATAGCGAATCGAAAGCGGAAGTTGAGCGCCGCCTGGCCGCCAATTCTGGGTCGAGAATTGAGTGAATAGGCCGATTTGCAATTAAGCATTGCAACTTTATTGAATCAGTAAATTAGTTCCAGATAGCATTAATAAGCGAAGTTAATGAACCAATGAGAAATTTTTAACAAGTTTTCTATTTGTTTATTAGCAGAATACGACACCAAAAGATAACAAAAACAAATTTTTTTCACAAGTTTTATTTTAAATAAAGAAATCAGATAATAAACAAAAGAAAATAAATAATATCGGTAGCACAGCAATATAATAGGCAAATAAATTTGTAAAGATATCCTTATTTAAAAAAATTTAACAAAGAATGCTTTTATGTCGCTCAATCACATCCATTTTTTGCTGTAGCGTAATCACTTCTCTTTTTTTCGTTTCCTGTTTTATCATCAAAAGTGTTCTTCCTTTTATCCATTTCGATACTTTTTAAAAGAGAAAATTCTGTACTATACTGTATGTATACGATAGCAAAGCTAAATAATAGTACAGTAATGTTAAACAGTTAACGGCAAAAAGCCCATCTTTCTGATGTTTCACCCCTTCAAAATCGTGTGACCGTTCTTGGACTGCTCCTCGTCCGGTTTTACTAACCGAAAATTAACGGTAATTTGTTAATTGACATCATAAAAGGAGCTTTGTTAGTAAGACTGATCTGTGTTTACAACTCGCACTAATCAAATCTTTTCTTGCACTAACCGAATAACGGTATCAAGTTTTTAAGTCGCACTAATCGAAGTCGCGCTAATCGAGGCCTATCTGTATAGCCAATGTTTATGTAAATACAACTTATACTAAAAAGTTAAAAAGTTAAATATTTAACTTGTATGATATTAAGTGTGTGTGCGTGTGTGCATGCATGCTTATGGTTTTAATATAATAATGAAATAAAGTTCATATCATTTTAGACAAAACTTAAATCCTACTATTATTATTAGAATATGGCTAATAATTGTAGTTTCCTTTTCCATACTGCACTTAGGTCTTCAGGTTGGATAATGTTTATATTTAGTCTGTGTATTTGCACTACTACTGTTATTTTCCCTTGACCCTATTCAGAATTAATGTTACAAGTGGCTTTTCTGCATGCAAGAGCTGTGAATTAGTTTTTTTTTTTTTTTCAATATTCTTGTGTTCTCCTATTCTGGATTTTAAGTTTCTATCTGTAGCTACATCCATTTCATCTATTTTAAGGTCCTCATTATGCCATAGAATTGTTTACACCCCATTTAATTTTTCTGGTTCATATTTATCTTATTTAATTCCATAAGGAATGATAAAGATGCTTTGCTTTTAGTATGCAAATTTTATATGATTTTCTGAATTGTTTTTTACATTTTAATGATAGGCCTATTGTAGCTTATTCTTTTGCTTTCTTGTTCAAGTCTTTTGTCCAGTTTTTTATTATTCAATCTTTGTGCTACAAGAATAATTTTTTAGTCATATTTTTGTCATAGTCATGATATTTTGCTTGCAGTGGAATACATTCAATTTCTACTTTTTTCTTCCTCAGTACTGCAATGAGTTTTTATTTTTTCTGCAAGTGCTCAAATTCCAATTTTTTTTATATCAAAATGATTTTTTAGACCATGCTGATATTAGGAATAGGATATAGATTTCTTTCAGGAAAGAAAACTATATCTCATCCTAATAGTTTTCTTTTCATTTTCCTAATATCATTCCTAACATATTAACATCATGTATGCATATGTTATATATATATATATTATTTACATATTTAACCTGTATGACTTTAACTTCTGTAATTATTTATTTTTATTTTTTACTTTTTAAATATCTTAATTTTTTACTAATCTGCTAATGTATTATATATAAGTTGTTGTATTTACATAACTTCTGGCTATATTTAATATAAGTTTTTTATATTTTATGTGAAATGATAAGAAATTAATTCTGATTTTTTAAACCATATTTGACACTATCTGTTCTAAACTAAGCATTTATAAATTTGTAAAAATTTGATTTGTTATATTAACTCAATGTTTCTCAAACTTTTTTAGTGTACCACCAACTTTTAGAAAAAATCAAATGCTTAATGCCCCTCAGGAAACCCACCTTTATATTAGGTTGTCTGAAAAGTCATGACGCATTTTTGTAACAGATGGTGATTGTTCATTTTTGGAAGTACTAGAGTTATTCACATCTATGTTATTGTTATGTCATTTAACAGCTGATAGTTTTAGCTTCATAAAAAAAAATGATCCAATTTTTTATCTTTTACAAATTTTACGACAAGTTGAAGATGAAAGACCAAACTTTGCATTTTCGCCATATCTTATTGTTTTACTTCTGTAAAGGGAAAAATGTGTGTCAAGCTAGTGATGCGCATTTTTGCATAAAGTTTACAATGATAATGCTCTACTGCCAACAATAGTTTGCAAAATTCTGTGCTGGTGACTTTGACCTCAACAACTTAGTCAGGAAGGCCAACTAAGATTGATGGCGATTCTTCCTGGGTTAAACTGTCGAGTACGCCCTCTTTATCTTTATTTTTGGATAAAATAAAAGCATTAATTGAGTCAAACTATTGTTACATGACGAGAGATTGCAGAAACATTGAACATCCATCATTCAGCTATTCACGTCCACCTGAAGAAGCTGGGATACATAAGCAAGCTCGATATTTGGGTTCCTCATGAACTCAAAGAAGTTCATTTGACAGCATGCATAAACATCTGTGACATGCTCATTAAACATGAGGGAAATGATCTTTTTTTTGAAGCAATTGATAACTGGTGATGAGAAGTGGATTGTTTTCAACAATGTGGTGCACAAACAGTCTTGGTCCTGGTGTGATGATCTGCCTCAAACAACATCGAAAGCAGATATTCATCAGAGGAAGATTATGCTCTCAGTATGATGGGATTTTAAAGGTGCCACGTTTTTTAATATTCTACTAAGGAAGCAAACAATCAATTCAGAAGTGTTCTGTCAGCAATTGAACATTTTGAACAAATCCATTATCCAGAGCTCATTAATCGTAAAGGAGCTGTGTTTCATCACAACAGTGCAAGATCACACAAGTTTTATCACCTGCCAAAAAATATTGGAGCTTGGATGGGATGTGTTACCACACCTATTATACTCGCCTGACCTTGCACTGTCAGACTTCCACTTGTTTTGATCTCTTCAAAATTCCTTGTGTAATATGATGTTCAATTCAGATGACGCTGTAAATCAGCACCTTGTTCAGTTTTTTTCCACCGATAAAGAGAGGTCCTTCTATGAACAAGGAATTATGAAGTTCCCTGAAAGGTGGCAAAAAATAATCAAGCAAATGGGCAATATATCTTTGATTGATCTTTGTTCTTTATATAAATAAATACACTTTTTAAAACATAGAAAAAAGTGGGTCATGATTTTTCAGACAACCCAATATTTTTTACAAAAATATGTAAGAAAATAAAATAGTAATGATGAAATTGGGTTACTTATATATTAATAAAATTAACAGTAAATACATAGTCATATTTAACTAAACTACATAGAGGACAGGACGCTTATTCTGAATGTGAGATGATCATGTGACAATCGACTTACATTGCATGATGGGATAAAAGTGACGTCTTTTTAAAACCGTTTCCGTTTCTTGCTATTTGGATCGATGACTTCCTCTTTCGAAATCTCAGTATTCAACTTCATGTTCAATATTATTTCACCACTTGATCGACTAGTGAAATAAGGTAAGTACATTTGAAATATGGGAGATCAATTTGTTTTATTGCATCTACTAGATTAGTAGATCATCCCGCAAGCTGCACCAAGTCTGTAAAGCAATTTGCGGGCCAGATGCTGCAAAGATGTTTTACTGTTTAAATACATGTTAGTGGGAAAATTATTACAATTCAATATAAATAAAACTGTTTTATAATCTCGTTATTATATAATGTTATTTCGATATCTTGATAAGAAAAATAAAAGTAATTACAAATAAATATATTCCTATCATTGCAATTTTATTTTAAAATATTTGGCCCTTCATTTCCTTTTGAATTGTGCATTTGGCCTGCCAAACAATTTGAGTTTGCTAAAGAGTGCAAAAGAAAAAATTCGAAAATTCGATGAGTTTGTATTAATTTATCAATATTCGGCTCAATTTTTGTTAACAACATTCTCAAATTTCCACGATTTGGTTATCTGCAGCCGATATCTTTTCTTAGTTATTAGAGTTAATACTTCACTGAACCCATGTTCTGCTAAATAAGTTGAAGGGAATACTATGAGAAATTTCTGTACAATATTCCATAAACCAGGATAAAGTTCACGTATCTGCTCCTGCAACCAAAACTGGAATTCGAAGTTTATGCACTGAAAACTAGCTCTTAGGGGAAATTAAAACAATTGGAACATTATTTTTCAAAATGAACAGTACTTAGGAAAGTAAAGTAAGTTTCACTTTTATAGTGTGTTGTGTAAAATACAAGGTTTTTTAACATAGTTACTTGAAAAACCTAATTATAAGACATTAAAATTAACTTACGGATTTTGTTTCAAGTTCCAGCTCTATAAAAACACTGTGTATATAAGATGTACAGTAATTTAAAAAGTTTTTTATAATTCATTCATTCAATTATTTCTTCCACTGCCCACCAATTTTTATTTAGTGCCTGCCAATATCACTTTGAGTTTCAAGCATCTCCTTTAGACTGCTCCAGTGCCTAAAGGGGGGGTGGTATCGCTCACTTTGAGAACCACTGATGATATTGGCTAAAACACCAAAAATGCTCTTAATAAAGGTTTTTGTGTGGCAAAAGTACCTGCTTTAAGACTTGTTAAAGTTTTTTCAACATAAAAATTTTAAATTTTATTTTGTCATAGTTATTTATTTTTTTGTACATTTCCAATATATTTCCTGTTGTAGAGTATCATATTTTCTTTATTGACAGTTTTGGAATTAAAATTTTTTCATGAAATCTTTCTCTCCATCTCTTGAATAATGTATGTACAAATTTTGGTGCCATTCCTGTTATTAGTTAGATTTACACAGATCTTTGGGTAACGTTCGGGTTTAACTGCCACACAATTCGATTGCACCGCACATGGAAAGTGAGAGCTATACACATTCAAAAAGGGAATCATTATTTTTTGGGGATGATAGATTAAATAGGGGCTTGGATTTTTGGAGTTCAAAAAGGTTTCAGAAATCTGTTCTTACAAAGTAACTGAACCCACCCCTATCTTCTTTTGCCTCCCTTACTTACCCCCCTTTTTTGCCACTCTTACCTTTGCTCTCTTCTCACTTTAACACCCTCTTCTACATTGCTACCTGTTACCGTAGAATTATGTCCTAATCCTTGCATATTTTGCCCAGAAAAATTGTCTGGTTTTAACTGAGACTCGAACCCACAACCTGACGCACAGCAGCACATACACTAACCATGCTATGACCACTTGTTAGCAGTGAGTGTTCGGAAGCTGCATATAAGCAATGATAAGCACACACAGTGCATTATCTTGGTTTATAGCATTGCATTTGCGCAAAAAAATTTTTTGATACTACAACTTACAAGCTGTTTTATAACAAGTTTTTGATACGAAAACACACACCAAATCAATACACCTACCAAATTTAATCTTTATCCACATAATCTTATCGTTTTACATTAAACTCGATCGAATTATACACTATAAAATTATATGTGAATGCATTGCTAGCAATTCATCATTTTAAAACATATATAATTTACTGATCCCAAAACAAGAAAAAAATTTTGCCGGGATGCTCACTAAATTTGCTGTCACCATTCAAACTCAAGCCAAAATTAGCAAGTCGCATTATACAAACAACATTTTATTGCAAAAACAACCCCGCAATGCACATTAGATCAGTTACAACATATGCCATACATATGTCACGTTTGGCTTCCGCTACTTTAAAATATCCAACCACATTCGTAACTAAATCGTAATAACTTATATTGATAAACTTATATATTGATTTATATTGATAAACTTATATTTGTATGCCATAAATATGGCATACAAATAACCTATCGGTACAATGAGCATCGCATAACAACAATAATACATCTGTTATTACTGCATGTGCAGAAAATAATACATCGTAAGAACAGATTTCTGAAACCTTTTTGAACCCCAAAAATCCAAGCCCCGATTTAATCTATCATCCCCAAAAAATAATGATCCCTTTTTTTAATGTGTGTAGCTCTCACTTTCCACGTGCATTGCGAGCATTGGGCAAAACCAATAGGTCACATAAATCAACAAAGCATTGTGTTTCGCATCTGTAAACTGCACACCCTTATCAGTCACAAACTTTGCCATTAATTCAAGCAAACAAAAAAACATCAAGCTAAGCAATGAATATAATGACTGTTTTGAACCTCCCCAGGCATTTATTTTGCAAACACGCATCACATCCCTACATATTCAACAAAACTGTGATTCCTGCTAAACATACTTATCTAAGATTACACACATCCAAAAAACACCTGATAACATCAAACACAGAAATTAATTTATATTTACGTATCCAATCTGCAGATTTGCTGCGGCATAAAATACACAGGCACACACACACAAACAATACGGTCCCGAAATAAACATGTGCACACAACTACTACAAAAACAAAACAAACACCAATACAAATCATACTGCACATTTGACATCACTAGCAACACACACCAAAAAGTAGCCACTCATTTACACAACAATCAAATCACACATAACATTTCAAAACACACAAAAACAAAAACAGTGCATTTTTAAACAGCAATACATGCCCAACATGCATACCGCACACTCAAATAAAACAACATACAAAACATTGGGGAAAACCTTATGCTGATACAACAGGATACTACCAAAACACTCACAGCAACGGGCAAAACCAATAGGTCACAGAACAATTGAAACACTGCACACTTTGCAAAGTCGCGAATTTGAACGAATGCAATAAAAATAAGTATACACTAAGCCTAACGGTTAGCGACTCTGCAAATTCCAGAGTTCTGCCTGAGCTCAGGTCTTTTTCTAAGTTCTAACTTAATACTAATTAACTACAAAACAAATCTAACACAATCTAACGTCTAACTGACGAAACAAAATCAGAAATTGGAACTTATAACTAAAAGTGCCGATTAAGTGTTAGAAGTAAAACGAACAAATGATGTTAGAACTTACACTAATAATTTGAAGAAAATCTCAAACAAGTTAGATAATAACAAAATATAAATTTATTAGACTCAAAAACACTTACAAAAGTGTTAATTAAAGCTTTATTTAAACGAAATAAAGCACAATGAAATAAACAACAAAACTTATTTAATCCAATTCAAATATCAACAATCAATTATCCACAAAAGGAACCTTAAATATTACTTAAATTCTACTACCTCCACTTCCGATACAAACTTCAATTAATAGTCGATCCTTACAAGAAACTCAATTGTCACTTTCACCAATTCTACGTCTGGAAATTCAGCACCTCAAAAAACTTGTCGATTGCGTCGTTCTTTTATACTCGAGTGACGAACACTTCCGCACTCGCTCATTTACATACTTATACGTAACAAGTTCAAAGTTATTAGTTTACAGAGTAATTCATTCATGTCATTATCTTTACAATTAATTTATATATCGAACAAAACACCGATATGGATCATTCTTATTTTCACATATCAGTTTCAGTGGTAAAATTTATGTAGATAAGATGACATCATTAACCGGGATAGCTCTTCCGGATACGGGTTCCGACTCCGTATCACGTGATTGCCAACTACGACGGAGAAGGTGGAAGTAAGTTAACTTTTAAACTAAAATATTATACGTTAGCATATAGGAAAATAACGATAAATAATAGAGTGCATAATAAAATAAAAATAAGATAAGTCAAAGTTAACTTCCTCACAACTTAACAACGAATGAACTTATTTAAATTACCAAATAATAAACTATTTTTTACTTATCAACCAGTTCTTTCTTTTTCCTGTCATAGTTATAAACAAACACAAACTGATTATTAAAAAATCATTTCAACAGAATGCTAATAATTTCTAAGAAATACTTTGATGATGAGATTAATGTCACAAATTCTAAGATGACATAAGACACTACGCTGACTGGCACATTGTCAATCAAAGCAAAAGGTAATAATTCAAAATTTTGGCATTTTTCTTCTATTTTTCCATTCAATAATGCAAAGAAAACCCAACATTTCACAGTCCTTACAGCCATCGCTATTAACACACTATTAAAATTAGTCACTCATTTACGCAACATTCAAACAGCACACACAGTATTTCAAAACACAAGCAAACAAACAAGAACAGAGCGTTTTAATCACACCAATACAAAACAAAATTGCAACACAAAACTAAGAAATACCAATGCACATTCACACAGAAAATGAAACGACACAGCACAATGTAATGGATTCACACTTCACAAAACAAGAACAACCAAATACACAACAATCGGGGAAAAATAAAGAAAAATCCGCAGCAATGCAATAAATCGGGTGGGCAACCTTTTTTTGTAGAGGGCCGTATAGAAAAATTTATGGTGGGCCTTGGGCCAAACAAAAACAATTGATGATAACAGTATTTATTTAAAAAAGAGAAGGTACAGATATGTAAGTATACATAGGTTGATATTAGATATAATAAAATAACGTGGCCCGCGGGCCGGAGGTTGCCCACATATAATATAGTGTTGCAACTCTTAACTAATGAGAAACTTGGGATTGCCTTTCTTTTGCAAGAAGTTCAATATCTGGTGAAAGTGTTGTTGTTGCTATGTGTAAGGAGTTTTCCAAATTAGTATAGATAATACTTGATCTGTTTCTTGATTTCGTGAAATTCATTTTTGAAAAAAATTGCTCACAGCAATAAGTACTGCGTAGAGGGACATCATTTTACATATAAAATTAATTAGATTTGGAATATTATCTTTTGAAATATGTGTCTCGTAAAAATCTTGCATAGGTACCTCACAAAACTGACTTTTCAGAACATCATCTGCCTGGAGTTGAAGTAATTCCATTTGAAGTGACATTTCTACTTGCTCCACGTCCATGTCGAAAGGTATCATGAATATTTGGAACTGAAGGTCATGTGAATTCGTGCAGGAAATCCTCAAATCTGGATGTAAATTCTGTATTTAATGAAGATAGTTCCTGTGCAAGGGCATTCTTATCAATTTTTATGGGCTGCTAGAGTGGGAATATGATATGTATTTCCTGCACGAATCTGATTTTCCCACAATCAAAGTTTGCTTTAAAAAGATTTTACATGGGTGAATAGCTCATGGGCAAGTTGTCCTGGTTTTTGCATATTCGTATTTAGCTCGTTCATGTAGCTGGTGACATCAACCAAAAATGCAAAAATCGGATAACACCACATCATCTCTCAAAGCATGTAGCTGGTGACATCAACCAAAAATGCAAAAATCGGATAACGCCACATCATCTCTCAAAGGTTCAACTAGTATAGATTTGCCCCTCATATCCATAAAAGTTTGCACTTCTTCTCTTAACTCATAAAATCGCTTCAACATTTTACCCTTACTGAGCTAGCAGATTTCACAATGAAAAACGAGGTCTCCATATTCCGATTCCAAGTCCTGCAGGAATTGCCGGTGATTCAAACCTCTCGATTTAATAAAATTTACACACGAAACAATTGTCTCCATTACGTGCATGAATTTTAATGATTTAGCACAGAGGTTTTCTCGACGAATGATACAGTGAAATGCAAACAGGTTATTAATGTCAATATTTCTCTCTGATAATTTTGATTTTATTTTAACCACCACTCCCACATTTTTCCCTATCATCGTGGGAGCTCCATCTGTAG
>AYEL01065618.1:0-72749 GCA_000484575.1 Olivierus martensii
GTAGTATTTTTATAACATATATAGAGCACATTTCATAAAAAGTTTCCTCTTCAGGTTTATTTTCTTACATCTTTGATTATTTCTTATTTTGAATTACTGTATTTTCTTCACTGGTAGCTAATAGATTATATGTAATAATAAATTATAATTAATTAAAGAATATCAAGTGATCATTGATATTCTTAAATCTATAAGTATATCTGTAATTATAGTAATGCATTTATAATTAGCAGTAGTAATTGGCTAAATGGCTATGATGGAAAGTGTGTGATCTAGTTCAGTTCCTGAGTTCTACAGTTTCAGATTTTTTCAGATCTGGACTTGGCCCATTGAACCCCATCCTCCAATTGACAGCTGACTTCATCAATGTGGGCAGCAGAATACCCCTCCACTTGATACCAACAGATTAGAAAGTAGCATTAAACATCACAAGGGGAACTAACAGAAATAACCACATTGCCCAAATACATCTAATAAATAATCTTCCACTTACTTATGAATACACATACTTGAAATATATTTTATATTTTAAAGCTTTGATTATTTCTTCTAAGCATTTTTGGAACTAGTATTAAAAATTTTTTAAATGATATCATGATATCATTAAAAAATTTCAAAGAGTATAATTTTCAATTTAATTTTCAAAGAGTATAATATCATATTTGAAAATTATGTTCCTCTGGGGACACAAGGAACAGTTGGATTTTTAGATTATCAAATTAGATAAAAATTGTTAAAATTTTTTAAATTACCATGAAAAAATATTTAAAAATAGTTTACTAGATGATACCTTATGAAAAATATATGATTTTCATCCTTCCTATTTGATATGGAATAAAATTAAACTTTTATACAGCTAATATATGATAAAAAAAAAAAAAACAACTTAAATAATAAAAATCTCAATAATATTGATAAATTAATTTTAAATGATTAAATATCACCACATGCTCTACACAAAATATTTCAAACTCTAAGTCCATTTTCAAATAATTATATTAGGTACTGGAATTCCTATAGCCAATCTGAATCAAATTTCCAAGGCTATATGAAAATTTATCTGATGCAAGCAAACTAAAAAAACACAAATACAATATATACTAGCATAAACACATTTTTTTATATTGTCATAGATTTTCTTATTTGTAATTAATCTTATGAAATTCCTAATAAATTCTAAAATCAGTTTTTCATATTTCTCTTTTTTATCTTTCATGTAATAAATAAAAAAAATAATCAAAAGAATTCTTGATTATTGCTTATTTTATATTCTAATTTTTCTTTTATATTTTTATTGTTCAAAAATTATTAAATAATTTTTGAATAATGATGATAATTTCTGAAACTTTTAAGAATAATGACTATTATTGTAATTATATTTTTTAATATAAAATTATCAATTTTTTGTTTAATGTTTCGTATATATATAATATATATGTATTTTTTTATAATAAAATTTTAAAATTTAATCCAGATTTTGATTAGTTCTTAGTTATATTTCTTTCTTTTATCTTTCTTTATTATTAATTATTAATCATTTTAAAAATATCATATTCAATTACAGATTTAAAAAATAAATCTTTGGCATGTTATTAATTAACTTTAAAATAATTATTATGATTAAATTTTGTAAGCAACAATGATTAAATTTACGTGACAGTTACCATATTATTAAATATTAAGACTAATTAATGTTGATGTGAATCATATATACAGTCATTTTAATTAAAAAAGTTTTGTTAAATAATTTAGAAATTAAATTTTCAATGTACTGTTTATAAATTAAGTTATGATGCTGAAAATAGTCTGAAATTTTCTCATTTGTTTTCTGAAAACAAGCAGATTGGATGTATTGGATGTTACAAATAAATTTATCTTTTATTTAGCTATTTAATGTCCATTTAAGAATATCAAATCAAAATTCATATAATATTTGCAGTTGTACATATTATATATTTATATTTTATAATAATTTTTCAACTAAGAAACTTTAAAGAAACTTATTCCATATAGTTAATTTTTAGTCTAATTTTCATATATGGATAAATCCCCATACTATGTAGCTTGCCTGCAAATAAATAATGCTTTACAGGAAAATTATCTTGATAGCAAAGTTGATAGAAATGATCTTGATAATATATTTTTTTGAAACTCCAAAACTAAATAAAAATAAGACTGATATAAAATAAGTTTCTCATAGTTTTTTCTTAAATTTGCAACTGTAAATATTATCAGAATTTTGATTAGATATTCTTAAAAATAAGGTCAAATATTATATATGTATCTACTGTCATATAGAAATTTTGGAATTCTGGGCTGATAAATTTTTTTATATGCATTTTATAAAAATAAAAATAAGATCGGAAGAGCGTCGTGTAGGGAAAGAGTGTAGATCTCGGTGGTCGCCGTATCATTAAAAAAAAAAATTCTGGGCTGATAAATTTTTTATATGCATTTTATAAAAATAAAAATAAATTTATATTGCTAATAGGAAAATTCAATTTCTGCTATATTGAATAATATAGCAGATAATAATTTTTATAATTATTTTTTTAATATAATAAATATATAAAACAGTATAATATAGAACTACAGAATATCCAATTTAACTGTATATTTGAAATATATATATCTATATATATATAATGTTAAATATACAGTTAAATTGGATATTCTGTAGTTAAAAACTGTCTTGTGTGAAGAGTTCTTTTTAGTCAGACAAATCTAAAAAATCTTGTAATGAAAGAGGACTATGAGGTCCTAAAATTGATTTGTGGACCCATGGACAGAAGTTTGTACAGAATAGTCCATTTACATGTTCAATCTTGTAGTCAACATTAATAAATTTTTTCTAACATTTAGATTGTAAAAGGACATTAATGATGATTATAGACATGATATTTTATATACAATAGTAATATTTGATTTATAAGTAGATTAATAATTCACTTCATTATTCCATAAGTTAATAGATGCAATTGCCAGTACATGCTTTCTTGTTATTTCTATAGCATCACTATAGTACATAGTAAACAAATATTGTATTGTAATTTAGTGATTTTAATCACTTCAATAAATTATTTTTATTATAAAAAGTGAAAAAATATTAAATATTCACATATTATAAATTGAAATTATAGTGTTTTTAAATATCATTTTATATATTTTAATTATAAATGTACTATATCATAATCTATAGTTAAATACAGTATAAAATATTTCAGTTGAGATTATTTAATTTCATATTAAGACATGATCAAATTAATTTTTTAGAATGTGTATCATATTCTGTCCAAGGTTTGGATATAATTCTATACCAATAGAAAGTTTTGAATATAAATCTAAATTATATTATTCAATATTTTTATAAATAATTTTTTAATAATGTCATTTTTATTCATTCATAATAGCTTTTATTTTATTTTTAAATAATAAATCTTGAAATTCCATACATGATATATTGTCTGATAACTTAGGAACAAAATATATTATCCAGTTTCATGATAAAAATAAAAATCAAAATATATACAATATATTCATGAGCTTGCTATAAATTTTATAAGTGAATTCTATACATTCAAGTATAGATTTTTTCTTAAATCCAATTTAATTAGGCTATTTAATAAGCAATAACAGTGACAAATTTGGAAAATATATGTTCCAAGTATATCAAGAGCACAGTAGTATTTCTAAGTCAGTTATTTTCTTTATACTGTATACATTTATGAAAATTAAAAGAAAATTTATGTTGGATTCTTGTAATAAAAGAGAGAGTCACTGATAATCTTTTATTACAAAAATCCTTACAGTTAAAATTCAATACATTGTAACTTTCATTCTAAATTAAATAATGTTAATTTGACATTTATACAAGTACATCTCACTTAATGACCTACCTGTTTAACGCCTGCTCAAACTTTCGTCCAAGTTTATGACTTTATTTTTAATAGAAAATTTGGTTTTCATACATATGCGTCGCTTATCACTTCTATTACATGTAATTCCCCACATTTGTAGTTCCAAAAATCTGATGATGAAAAATACTTCTGTGAATAATTAAGATGTAAATGTCTTTACAGCCATGAGAACTTAAGTAAGTAACTTATTCTAAATATATATGAATAAGTTACTCGCTTATCGATCAATTTGTTCTATGACCAAAGCGTGAGAACGGAACTCAGTTGTTAAGTGAGGAGTACCTACATTCAAGAATAGTAGTTATAGAACTTATAATGCGAAATTCAAAGCTTCAAATTCAGTTTATGGAATAACTAGATCAGTAAAAAATCATGCACAAATCCTTACAGCAATAATTATAAATACTGTTATTAAATAGTGCAAAAAATATCATTTTTATTCTTCTTATCCTCCTCTTTCTCCTTTCTTTTCTCAGGAGTCAGCTCTGACTTAAGAGTAATTTTGTAATTGAAGGTTGAGTTAGCAACAAAACGGTACAATGAAATCCTATCTATTTGCTTCTAATACCCCTAAGCTTTGGAACCCTTGATCAGTGTCAAAATTGCTCATTCCTCAAGCTTGAGATTAATTTTTAAAGTTTTTAAAAAATAAACATTTATAAAATTATGAACATAATTGTATTCAAATTTTTTAAAAATTTTGTTACGGCTTTACATAGTAAAAAACCATTATAAGTCTTTTTTATATTACAGGTTTTATTTTTATCTTTCCATAACTATAGAATACTGTATACTATATTTTTATTCTACTGTTATGAGAAAGGGAATATAATAAATTTTAAAAATGAATGGCATCTTTCAAAGATTTTTGTTTGAATATTAATATTATGTCTATTATGCTTTCTAAATTTTTAAATCAAATATATAATAAAAAATTAAAATTATTTAAAATTAGAAATTTTATTTTTAAAAATTTAATCTTCTATAAATGAATAAAATTCCTAGTATTAAATATAGATTTAGCACAATTAATTAGGAAAAATTATTTAGAAACATTTCTCTCCTTCTCTTGGATAATTCTTCAGCAAATATATACAATCTAAGCAAAACTTGAACTGAATATAGACCTATACTTTGATATTTATATACTTCTAATATTTTGAATTTATATTATTTCCATGTAAAAAAATAATTTACATAATAAAATGAATACTATATAGGCTTCTTATAAATTATTTTTAGAATTGAAAGACAGTTTTTTTTCTTTGTCAAAATAAGCAGCAGAAGAATTTTCTTGAATTTGCCTAGAAACATTTCTGCTTCATTATATTTTATTTCAAATTAGAATTTGATTGTTTATTAATAAGTCCTGTTTTAGAGTAAACTGAAATTTAAATATATAATAAAATAAATATTAAAATAGATAGATAAAGAAATAAATATTAAAAAAAAATTAACAGAATAAATAGAAGTTATTGCGGAAGAGCTTTAGTTATCATTAAATAAAGGGGATTGAAGGTTAATCCGATAACGATAATGTCCTATATAATAAGAAATACAGTAGCAGTGTAAGAACAAAACCAAACAGTAAATATATATAATGTTGATTATAGAATTTTATAGAAATAACATTTTCTGAAATAATTATTGATATATTAAATCATTGAAATAAAAATAAGATTTATATTTTAAATTCCCTATTTAAAATGAAAAGAAAGTAGTAATAAAAATTTGTGGCAGAACTCAAACTGTAGAGTAATTGTTTTAAAATGCAATTGAATTTTTTTTAATTACAATACTATAGAATTCTAATGATTTGAATTTTGCTCGTTCGAGGTTTCGTTTGATCTGAGACTTCGCTGCCACTCAAAATCATTTTTTCTATTACAGTACTTACAGGATTGAAATTAGCACTTACAGGATTATTTGAACTGTATAATCATTGTTTTCCGAGTGTTTTTCAAGCATTTGTCTTTGTTAGAAATATTTAGAACAATAGGAAGAGATAACACTGATTGCTGTTCCACACCTGAAAAGATGACATGATTATTCAATGTAGAAATGAGCATATATTCCGGAGCGAATAAATCTTAAAAGATTTGTTGTATGTTAAATAAAAGAGAATACTTTTGATTTCCTGATAATAAAATATAGAAAATATTATGCATGCAATTTTCTGTTATTAATAAAATCATACATTTTAAATGATTGTTTTTGTGCATATTCCGTCCGAACTTTTTGGTAATTAGAAGCAATTCAATTAGAACTATCGAGAATTTGTTGAATATTTTATGTGATATAATGTGTCATCAGGAATTTAACTACCAGTAAATTAGTCTTACAAAATTTAGAAAATTCTTAGAAGAATAAATTTCAAAGTTTTTCCTCAAGGTTGCATTATAATATAACCTATAGTTAAAGAATTTGAATTGATGATGTTTCACAGAATTTCTTTTGAAATTTGTATGAAGTCTTAAAATTATATTAATGATTTATGAAGCATTTATTTGAAATTAAGTACTGCATTTTTTACGATGTCTGTATTGGAAAAAAAATGAAATAAATGACAATCATTCTTTACAAACAACTGTAAAAAATAATTTTTGTTTTCCTTAAAGATCCAAGGAAATTTATTTAATATTTTGTAGGAAAGGATAACGCGTTTTGTTTGTATTTAATCTTGTGTACTTTATAAATAAGATGTATAGTTTTAGCTTACTTTAGGAAGGAAAGTGAGACTCATAAATTCACCATGCTATTGATTGTCAATGCATTCTCCACTTAATAACTTTCGAACTAATTAGATTTTCAGAAAAATCGAATATATCTTCATTTTAAAATGGGCATTCAGACTTGTCACATTATTTTAATATTTCTTAAATTAATTAATTATATTTTTATGACGTTTAACAGGAAGATCAAAACCTTGAGCTGACCTTGATGACACAAATTAACTCTTTTATCTTCATCCATTTAAAAATAGCGGGGCGTTCAAACTTCTGTGGCTTCTTCCTGATAATTTTTTAATTATTTGATTGATGTTTTTATGAAACTCAGTAGAATTAACAGGATATACTAAAGTCGAATTTAAAATAAGATTAATAAACCCGCAATTTCTTTTAAAATTGGAATGTTCAAGTTTCTGAGGTTTCCTAAGGTAGATTTTTATGACATTCGCTATAGAGATTTGTTGTCGAAAATGATTTTAATGGGATATTAACATATTTAATCATTCCAAACATGGCAGATATGTTGGGAAAATAGAGGATGAGTTCTTTCTATAATTAATTACCTGTTGATATATTACTTCAGTTATTATGATTATGATCATAATACTTGTTTTAGCTAGAGTTTGTGGTTGTGGTTATTCTTAGAGAAAAGCAAAGCAAGAATGAAATAATTAAATTTAATATAAAATCATGATGATAAAATCAACTTGTTATCGAAAAATAATAATTGATTTATTAAAAAAAAAATGTTGCTAATAATCTATATTTTATCCGTCTTAATATTTTATATTCAAGATATTTCTTTCAAAAATTGCAATTTTTTATATAGGAAACTTTCAATATAATTTTGTAAATTTTGCAAACTTTTTAAATTAATTTAAAAAATTACCACCAGATGACGGCACCAGATACGAGGCTATGCGCTATAGAACTATCTTCGTAATTCGCGATAATCTCACGTTACAAAACGATTTTATTTTTATATTTAGTTATATAACACAATTGTTATATCTGACTATAAAATTAAATTTTCGTTGGTAATTCTTCGATAAAAGTTAAATTTTGCCAATCTGATATATTATCTATTGCACGTAATAATCTAGAATGAAAATTTAGACGAGTTACGAATTAAAAATTTTTGATAGAAGAGTGCTAATATATTTTCCCATTTGGTTATAATAAATACAATCATGTATAATGATATAATGTATGATTATAATGTATTTATTATAATTGTATTTATTATCAGGATAACTGATAAATAACCAGGACTTTTCAGAGAAAATTAGAGGACCGGGATAACTAATATTTTTGAGGCCCTTTAAAACTGTGAAATTATAATACAGTAAATATAAAATAAATTACTAACATAATACAATTTTATCATAATTTATGAAAAAAGGATAACTGATAAATAACCAGGACCTTTCAGAGAAAATTAGAGGACCGGGATAACTAATATTTTTGAGGCCCTTTAAAATTTAAAATAAAACTGTGGATGAGAAAATAAATGTTATCATTTATTCAATGATAACATTTATTTATTTCTTAGAAGCTTGCTTACATTTAAAATGGCAAAATTGACAAATATACAGTGATAAAAAGTCCCTAAAATCGTGAAGCCCGGGCATTTCTTGCCCCCTTCTGATAGGCACTGTAGACAACTATTGAAAATACATAGAAAAATTAAATTTTAAAAGATAAACTCCACCTTTCAGTGTATTAATCCATTCTTGTGAATAATTATTATCCATAGAAAATAATAAAACTGACTAAAATATTTGAGAATTTTATTGACACACGCAAATTTATATTCAGTATCATATACTGTATTGTATACATTTTTGTATTGAAATGTTGTACATGCTCATTAATGTTATATTTTAAAGATAATTTTACAATCATTTCAAAACGAAATTCTAACTTTATGTTTCGTGTTTCCTTTAAATAATTCTAATGGGAATTTTTATTAAAAAGTGAAAGATGGAAATTTTATTGATTAATAGAATGATCGAATTGCACATCTAACATCTGGATAAATTCGAGTTGGTTAAACAAAATTGAATTGTTTGCTTGGAAATACATTATTGCGCTTTTGTTTAATTTTTACGCCGATAAGGTTTATAGATCTTACAGAATCGGGCTCGGCGATTTTTTTGTTATAATTAAGATTAAAATTTATTGAAGAAGAGCTAGATTATAGATTGTTAATTATAGAGAGGGATAATTGCGTAATACTCAATATTAGGTGTATACTGTATATCATAATAAAATCAGATAAATATTAGCTACAGTACTTTAAATTATAAATTTTATTTATAGTCTAAGTAGTTAGTTATTTGATTTTATTAGCCAATAATTATGTAAAAATGAAATTTTAAATAAAAAAAAAATATGAATTAAAACTTAATTTTTACTTAATTTAGGTACAGTATGTAGAAAGTGATTATGTTAATCATTATCTAAATGATTAACATAATCACTGTACCCGAATTTGCTGATAATTACAAATTTTAATGAAGAAAGATGCTTTTATTGTGATGGAAAGTGATTATGTTAATCATTTTCTAAATGATATACTGTACCCGAATTTGCTGATAATTACAAATTTTAATGAAGAAAGATGCTTTTATTGTGATATTTATTATGCTTTTTGTAGTTTGGTCACCATAAATCAGTTATGGAGTGTAAATTTCAGAAAGCATAATATCCGGAAATTTTTATGAAAATTCTCTCTAAGAATTTTTAAGAATCATCAATGTTTTTCTTAAAAGATTGATGATTTAAACGATAGAATTATCAATTTTTTTTTCTGCATTTATTGATTTTGAAAATATAACAAATTTTTTATAGAATAATATATATTTTACCGATTTACGTTTATAACAGTAACAAATTCAGTATATCTCGTGTCAAAATTTACAATAACAGTTTGCTCTTCACATTTATTACTATTATAATATTTTGTAATGTCTAAACAAATGTTTTATGTTTGTAGAAATTAATTCTGATCACTCGTTTCTAATCTTTCCAAACAACTTTTGCCTTTTTTCCAAGTTTTGACGTCAGAAGTTTGAAGACAAGTTAAGCTTACCAAATTAGCATCCTATCCCCGAGGCACTTCCGTTTACAGTTTTGTTGTCGTTCTTTTGAGGTGACAAAAGGGTAGAATGATAGATCATTTCCACGTCAAAACTGTCTCCATTCACGGTTTATGTTGTACCTTCAATTTTCTTGTCGACAAAATAACAACAACGGCAATAAGTAAACTTTTAAACTGCTCTTATTCAAAGAACTGGATTGTTGTTAGAAAATTTCTGTATAATATACTTTCAGTTTATTTTTATTTCAGTGATAGGATTCAGAAAGTAACACCTATCTATTTTCTTATCATTCATTTTTTAATAATTCAGGAGATTGATGATAATTTTATCAGGTCAGATAATATAATTCTTTTGCTATTACTAATATACTGTATGGTAAAAACTTAGTAATCTTACTTTATATTTTATGATTTAAGTTAAATTATTTTTTATTTTTTTTTATTTTTTGATATGAAAGAATATTAAAAAAAAAATTAGGGAATTTCTTTGAATCGATGTTATAACTTGTAGTAACATTGCTTTATATTTTATGATTTAAGTTAAATTATTTTTTATTTTTTGATATGAAAGAATATTAAAAAAAATTTAGGGAATTTCTTTGAATCGATGTTATAACTTGTAGTAACATCGATAATAAAAGTAATCGAAATTCACACTTTCGAAGTTTCCTTTCCGGTCACGATTTCCGTCTAGTTCCGTCAACATCCGGGAACTAGACCGGAAACTGAAGACTTCACCCGGAAAGATTCTCCAATCGGAACAAAACAGGAAATGTTCCATTTATATATGGGTCTTTCCTGCTATTAATCTCTTTAGACCTAGTGCTCTCAATTGTTCTCAAGTAGTCTAATTTGCAATCTTTAAACATACCGATTACTTTTTAATTAAAAGAAATGAAACCAGTTGCAAGGCCATTCATTTCACTTATATATTACTAGACGGATCTTATCATCCAAACCAGTTATGAGGCCCTCACATTACCGCTTGACGTTTCCACAACATACTTTCTCCCTTCTAGCAAAGGCCTGTCTATAAAAGCTAAACTTATCGCTAAAAAAAATAAATAAGCTTCATTCACTAATCCAAGATAATTTTGCGTGTCCAGTAATTCACCTAAACATATTTTAGCATTAAATTAACAAAATGTGAATTTTCTGAATTCAATAATTATAACTGAAATATTTTTGTTACATATAAACCGCTTATTATATAACGTAGAATGCATTTGCGTGAACATAACGTGATTATTATCGTTTAAGTACGTAAAACTCATTAATGAATTATTTTTTTACCGAAATTTGTCTGTCATTTTAATCTGATAAAATTGGAGTTTGATGTATTATATATAATCTTGATTTCTTCACAATATGTTATCATCGTCATACTAGTTGCATATTTAAAAACTCTGCACTTTTTTTTTTTTTCTTCCATTCATTCGAGTCCGAGTTAAAAATAAAAGCAGATATAATTAAGTTAATTATCTTTTAATGTTAGCATTTAATTACCACTTAGCGTTTTTACATCATATCTTTTATATTTAGCAAAAATATTAGACATAAATGATATTTTAATTAGGCATTAAAGCGTAAGAAGTGGGGGATTCTAATGATAAAATGAAAATATTTTTATTTGGTTTTTGGACTGGATTTTTTTTTTTTTTTTTTTATTTTTTTTTTTTTTTTTTTTTTTTTTTTTTTTTTTTTTTTTTTTTTTTTTTTTTTTTAATATTTTTCCTAAAATGGGCTAAAGATAAGATTTTTTTAAATATATATATTTAGTCAATATTGATTAAATTGTCTGATGTAATACGTCGACATACTTTCTTTATGAAATGGAGAAGAGATACAGTGTGTTTATTCTTTTCTTTTGACATCATGTACATAAAATAAAAACATTTTTCATATTCATTTACGTATATTAAACTATAGGTGATAATGTTTCATGCTTATATAAAAACTCTTCTAAACTTTCATTTTATATCTTATAAATTTCTTCTATATAACAGAAAAAATGTAGATTATTTTTGGCATTTTCTTCATAATATCGATAGCAGTGTAATTTACCCATGGATTTACCTTTTACCAGAAGAAAGGTATAAGTGCGGTTTGAGTGATATTAATATATCACTCAAACCGCACTTCTACCTTTTATTAATTCAAATTTCTAAGGGATATTTTTGCATTTAAAATTATTCATTCAGGTTTATTAACCTATAAAAAAATAGTTTAAATTCTAAATTAAATAATTAAAAAGTGCAAAATTAATTGTGGTCAGTAGGCATTGTCAGCAAGTGCGCCTTTTAAACGTTGCATAAAAAAAGAAAACAATAGAAATGTAATCGTGTGTTATGAGGATTGTTTGTTATGTAGTATCCGCTATATATCATAACAAGTGTCGTCCTCTAGTGGGAAGCGTGCAAAACAAAGAAGAAAGTTTGCAAAATCAGAGTACATTGTACAAACAAGGTCACATTGAAAGTTTTTTTCAAAACGAAGGTCTGCTGTATTAGAAAATATTACTACTATTAAAAATTAATCGCGAGTAAACAAATTATTTCTTAATAATTAAAAATAACGCTTTTGTTTAAAATATTCTCTCTGTATCATATTAAACCTCTTCAGGGCTTTAATAATATTCTTAATTATGTAATTATTTTTTTATAATAATAATTTTATATATATATAACGATCGAAATTAACTTCGGGAATATTTTTTTTTCCTCTTGCGGTTAAACGATCGAAATAAATTTCGGGAATATTTTTTTTTCCTCTTGCGGTTAAATTTAGCTATGATTTTGAACACATTTCTTGAGATTATTACTACAGAACTACTAAATAATTTTTATATTTATGTAACAAGTGACAAAATTTATAAAAATATTATAGTTTTACTGTAATAAATCAATTTTTATCAAAACAACAGAAGATAAATATGCAAAATGATCATATTGCTACTACTTATTTCTATTAGTTTTCACAAGTTAGACAACTGATGATTTGCTTATTAGTAATCATTTCTGTTGATATTCTAGATGTTAAAAAATGCATTTCAGTTATTAATAATCATAGATTAATTATATTTTGATACTAAGAAGGATCCATATACTTATATACAACAGTGAATGAAAATATAAATACTTAAAATAATGATAAATGTTAAGCTTCCTTGAAGATTGAAATTTCAAGATTTTAACCTGTTAGCATATACAAAAGTATATAAATATCCACAAAATAGATAAACAACACACTAAAATTTAATTCTAAGATTATATATCTGTAAAATAAAAATAAAAAATTGTTTTCTGATGAAAAAATAATAATTTTAAGTAGTTTTCTATCAGATATAATTTATTGAAGTATGCATTAAGTTTAAAAAATAAAAAAAAATATATAGATAAATTTATATCAATGAAAGTTATATGAAGGAATGGAAAATATCACGTGCGGAACTGGCGAACTGACTATATCCAATCAGAATCGAAAATTTCATCCGACCGATTCCGAAAATAATAAAATGCACAAATTGTTTTTGCTAGTCTTCTTATATAATGGAAGAAAATTTTTATTTATTTATTTATTTTTTTGTGTGTTTTGTCTGGAAAATATCATTTAAGAATGATTAAATATTTTTTTAATGTTTGTGGATAAATTATCCTTGATTATTATTTTTATGTATTAAGTATTGAGTAATTTTCGTGCTTCGCAATAGATTTTTCTCTCGAGGAAAACTGCTAAAAATTTGATCATTTTTATTTATTTATTTTAAATGAAGTATACTTTATAAATCGACATACCATATAAATAACATTATCATCCACACGTACTTTTAAGAGATCAGAATTCCATTTTTAAGCATCTTAGCTACTTCAATGCTAGCTAAGATTGTGAATTACAAAATCTTCTCTGTATATCAGCTAGCTAGAAGATAAATCCAAGAGAATTATAATAAACTTACAGGTACAAAGGAGGTTAGGATGAGATTATGCCAAAATAATTGATTCTAACATTTTTATTACTGTAATTAAATCTAATTTATCTTTTATGATTTTACTGTTGAATTATTTAATTTTGTTTTGCACAGCCTATGATTTGCTTTTTACCTATGGCTGGGTTGGCTCTTGTACTATTTGTACGCTTAGAGTGTATGGATCTAAATAAATAAATAAATAAATAAATAAATAATTGAAAGATCAGCATTCTTTTAATTATTTAACTCTAATCTAATTTTCGATATTAACATATGATTTTTTTTATAAAAATTATTAATACATATACAATATTAATTATTGTAGAAAATTTTTTATAAATATATTTTTTGCCTCATTAAGTTTAAAATTAATCTAAAGAGTATGTATGAAGCATTATAATGGATGCTTCATTTATTCAGAATGAATAAATTTACATAATTGTTATCATAAAATTAAAAAGAAAGAAAATATTTTTTTTCTAAATTAATTTAAAAATTTAAAATAATGTTCAGTATAGATTTATTCCAGATATTTACCATCAGTCAGAAGTTTTTTGTTCATTATGAGTTTTATAAAGTGAGAACACAGTTCATAATTATGAGTAAAAATATAAAATTAAAACAGTGTATAGAAATATATAAAATTAATTTTTTTTTTTTTTTACTTTTTATTCTGTAAATTTACAGCATTTCGTTATTTTTGAATGGATTTATATTTATTGATTAAATATATATTTGTAACAATAAGAAGAGAATGAGTTTGTGACACTGATTTTCAAAGGATATGGACGTGGAATCTTTCAATGATTCAGTAAATATGGAAAATGTTTTAATTCGATCAATATGTAATAACATTTGTATTATGTGCATTAAATCTTTCCAGTCTATTAATCATGCCCAGTGATATTCATGTAAAAATAAGATTATTCACATTAGATTCTACGGTTGGGGATTTCTCATAACATTTTTTTAATCTGCATTTTTAGGAACTATAAACGAGAATGGAAAGCTGTTTATCCATCAAATTTAGCATAAAAATTAGTGATAATCTGAAGGCTAATTATCTTTTTATTCTGGTAATTGTTTGCTCATTTAGGAAGTTCGCTTTTCTTTCAAAATTTTAAATTTGAATCCGAAACCAAAATGTATCTAAAATACATTTAGTAATTTACTAAATGAGATAAAAATTTCTTTATTTAATCATTATAATGCGATATTTTATAGATTAAATTTTCATTTTTAAAAAAATTTAAACAGGTACAGTAAAGCATTTTTTATTTATTAATTATTACACAGATTTGATTATTTATTTTTTTGTAGAAAAAAGTTTTATGCTTGTAAAAGTTTGTAGAAATATAAGCTCGATGTACAGTAAATTTAGGTCCATCAGAAAGTAATATAGCCTACTCATGGTGGCCAAATTTGCGACTCTGGACCTTCAATGTAGCTCCATACCATAAAAGTCAGTAGTCAATATGGAGCAAATACTTATTTAATTTAAAAAAAATTGTATATTTGTAATTTGTTCGTTTATTGTAAAAAGTAGTATGCATCTATACAAAATAAATGCATGTGAACTATATAATATACAATTTTTGAAACTATTGTTAAGATTATCCGAAAAAACTGATTGCGGCTCTCAAGTATTTGAGATTCTACTGAGGCTGGTAGTGACATGAAGTTTGGCCATCCTCGTAATATACAGCATAAAGAAAAAAATTCTTATAAATGCAGAAACTAGATTAAAATAAAAATTTCGTTTTTTTCATATAATAAATAAATTTTATGAAGAACTTTTCTTTGAATGATAACTTATGTTTAACTAAAAATTAAGAGCGAACAGTTAAGAACATAAAAAAAAAAATTTTTGATTCGTAAATACGGAAATGCGCGATGCTGTTTCCTATGGTAGACCATCACTAATTTTTTCAGCAGTGTGGCACATTAAGATATATTTTTCGAATTTTTGTACAGGCGTAAATTAATAATTTATTAAATGGTTATTATTTGCTAAAAATAAAGACGTTTTTCATCTCTTCGTATGTATTACAAAACATGTTTATCTTGAAATGAAATAGAATAAATTTACACAATTTTCCGCACGATCTGATTTTTATTCTATAATAAAACGGCAAGTTATTCACAACATTTTTATTGTGAAGTGTACTGCACAGTAATGTGTTCAATAGTTACTACCAGTTATGCTAATAATCGAAGGAACGAAAGAAGGAAAAAAAAAATACTGGCAAATATTTACCGAATTATTTCTTGTTGATATTGTAAACAGAACTAGTTGACTGTATAATTTAATTGTTTATAAAAATCTAATTAGAGTATTTAAATTTAAAATCGATTATCGCCATTCGATTAAAGTGCATCGCTCGATCGTATTATCGATTTATAAAGCTGGAAAAAAAATAAACGAAAATCCATAAAACGTAAATTGTTCATTGAAGGAGGATAACGATGGCTGGTTTGTGACATAGTAGCATGGGCATAAAAAAACTAAAATAAAATAAATGTTGTTATTGTGTCCTACTTTTTTTTAATCGTTATCAATCAAGAATGAAACGTGCAAAACTTAATTGCACATTATCAATATTTTCCTGCTAATTGATATAATCGTAAATTTGTTAGATAAGATTAATAGCTGAATATATTACGAAATTAAAATTTACGAATTAACTCGATAGCCATTAACTTAAGGTTTTTATTGCGTCTGGTGTCTCTTATCAAAAAAATTTTTTAAGGGATTTTTATAGTTGATTGGATATTTTTAGTACATACCGACGATACAATTAAGATTCAAGTTGTAGATACATCACGGAGATTTTTCAATTGTTTGTCGGGGCCATCGCCCCCTTCTGCGAAGGATCCACTAGTTTGTGTCAGTACTGTTGCCTAGGTGATAGTACTGTAGGTGACAGGACGTGATTCACGTGACTGAGGGACACCGTGTCCTTGTCAGGACCAGGTTAACGCCATCTATCGGACAGTGTAACTCCAGGTTCCGAGAATTAAGATAGACCCGTTCCTGGTTAGTTTTGGCTTATTTCCAAGTCAGTTCTCTTTGTCTCGATATTTTCACGAAAAATATATATATGGGGTCGTGACTTTTCATGTCCGTGATTTCTTTAAAAAAAAATCGATCGTAAACGAGTAGTTTTGAAATCTTAGTGACAGACGTGTTAGCGGTAGACATTTTATTATTATTATTTTTTTTAACAAAATGATGTCGATAATGGCAAAAAAAAAAAAAATTACTGAAATGTATTAAATTTTGCAAGACATGAAATATTTTATAAGCAATCGATAAAAAAATTTAAGGCTTTTAAAATTGAAAACGACCACTTTTCAGTTTTCAGTCTTCAATTTTCAGTTTTTTTAAAACCGAAAACTGAAACGGAATAAATTTTTCACGAGAAACTTGAAATTGCTGCTAAACTGTTATTTTTGACGATAGATATTTATTTCTAAAAGTAAGTTAAAGAAGAAATTAAGAAAAGTTTTCGAGCGATTTATGATACACATTGATGCAAACAATACAATTTTATCAATAAATCTACATTAAAGATTCTACAAGTAGCAAAGAAAACAAAAATAGTACTCTCATGCTTTAAAAGTTTGCATCAAAGAACATTTTAAAAGTTTAATTAACCATCATTGCATTTAAAATTTATTTATTCGTAATATATATATATAGAAGCAAAGTTTGTGAAAAACAGAAAGACGAATGCATTAAATTTATCGAAAATGTCAAACAGTTATTTCGATAAATGAAAAGAATTCTCATATTACCGTCGATTGAACTACGGTTACAGTATAATGATTCGAGCAAAAAGGAAAAGTAGCCTATATATTTTCTGTAAGGATTTAAAAAGGAAGCTTTTTTTTGTTTTTTAATGATTAATAGCATTTAACTTAAATGATAAAATACGAAATTGTGTTAATGGATGTCCAGCTTCCCGATGAAGTAGGTTATATCGAATATATATATTTTATCCTGTAATTGCTCAATAATTTGAACTGATTTCAGAAAATCGGTAATTTTAATTAACGGGGACGGTATATTGTTCAATAACACGATGATGCTAATGCATTAAACACGCAATCATATATATATATATAGTATTTATTTAAGCAGCAGTTTCATTGATAGTAGATTTTTTTCCACTTTCCTCTTTTTTTTAGAGAGAGAAAAACATGTTGTAATGATAATCACGAACAGATTTTTTTCATTAATGTAAATAAAATATATGTATATAATGTTTATCATTACTCGCATTTGTAACAGTGTTTTGGAAAGATTGTTTTTACTTATCTGGTTTGTTATTTTAAACCACGATAAGAAACAAGGAAGCAGTTACTAGGAGAGTCTAACCGATAATGCTTGTCAAGCTTTTTTTTTCCTATTTTGTTGGTGTAAAAGTGGGTCAAGACTAGTTGTGCAAGAGCTCGAGAAAAATGTCAGTTGCATGGATTATTTTCTTTGTACTTAATAATTATTTAATTGAACTATCTTCAAAACAATACATTATACAGATGCATCTCTACCGAATTGAAAAATTAATTTTGCATCAAAGAAAATTTGATTAAATGCTTATCGTATCTCCGAATCCCATGTTATTGTTTGCGACATTGTCCACGCAACGTATGTAAACTTATTACAAAATGAAGTTTTCAAATTATGTCAGATTTATATAATGTTACATTGTCAAAAAAAATGGGCCAGTTCACCTCGGGAATAGAGAATAATCGATTCCAGTTGCCTCGATATTTGTTGATCAACATCATTTGTCCACTTCTTTTCAGTAATAGAAATTATGTTCCTTTTTGTATCGGTTACTTGACGTTGACAAAAACCATACCTGCTGAGTATTTTCTGTGGTCGGTCGAAGGGTGGTCCAGATGGGTGCGACGGAGAATGTTTTTTTTTATATAATTCTTTATTTCTGAGTGCGTCATCCATATTCACGTAATTTTTGTTGTTATCGCATTTGTTTTAATATTTTAATTCGATTTAAAAGGAAATATCATGTAATCGCACCTTTAAACTAATAAATAAATTCCGGTCTGTAACATATTTTCTCTGTTGTTGTTTCAGTTAACTTATAGGAACGGTAGCATTAGCCTGTAATTGTAAACAGGTAATGTGTTGCACATGCTGCTAAAATATCAAATTTCTTTTAAAAATAATGTTGCAAACATTCTTTAATGAGTTCAAACGGTATTTAAACTGATGAGTGTCGGAGATCTTAACTTTTAACTGATTACTTAGATATACCGCATATAAAAATCTTGCATTTCTCGAACCCACGTATTAATTCATTTTTTTAATCCCTGTATTAATGTAGCTGTTTCTTTATTTGGTCTCCAAAAGATTATTTGTTACTTGTCAGACTGGTTTTAGAATTTATATAAATCAAATTTATAGATGACTCATTCAGAGGAGAAAGTTTCGTTTGAAAATACTCTTTCGCTCCTCTCCATTGGTCAACGAGATAATTAGATCCGTGCACTAATCTAACATATTGCGCACTTGAACATTATCTAAGTCCAATGATTAATTTTTTTATAGTTCCACCGTAAAGTCCGAAAAATAAAATGTCTCTAAATCTGTTTTTAAGGATGATTCGGAAACTGCAAATTAATTAATTAACGTTTACCGTCACCGAGATGCATTATCAGTTTTCGAATATAATTTGATGATTAAAATAAAATTTTCTTAATTTTTTGGATTGTTACAAATTATATAAAATTAATTCTGTCGGTAATTCGAAAGTTGACTACAGAATTAATAAAAGTGAATCATCATGAAACGCGTAGACCAAACAAAGAAAGTTATTTCGGTTAAATTTTAAAATAAATTTTCTTGCCCTTGACTTTCCTCGAAATTTTCTTTGCCACGAACGGGCAAAATCGACCCAGTTTTAAACTACGGTGAAACGAATATTTTTCCTTTTTTTTTCGTTTCTTTGTTTCTTTTTAAGCTCCTTCCCGTAGCAAGTCGTACAGGTATGCGTACAAATGCGAACAGACTTCCGTTGTCGCGAGTGACATTATAAAGAACCCAACTTAAAATTCTCCGTAGTTGTATATGCCACAGAATGCCATAAACAACACAAAGTAGTGAGCGTTACGTTACGACTGCCGCACTCGAGAAGAAACCACATTTATTTAATTACGTTATATTCAAATCAATTTCTGTTTGTAATACGAACAGATAAAAAAAAATCCGAGTGCGTGTTACCGTAACGCGATTCATCACATTTCGGTAATATTGAATTGACCTTGATGCAGTTGTGACAACAGATGTTCGCCGTCGGGTCAACACACCGTCAAGTATATACGTTGCATGCTGGCAGAGCACAATCTGAGTACAGTAGTCGTATTAAAACGGAGTCAATGTGGCTTGTCCGAGTAATACATTAATGGAAAAACCTAATGTAATAACGCATTGTTTAGTAGTCGTAATTACTATTAATAGAGAGATAGGTGCATTTTGTGTGTCGTTCCTTTAACGAAGTCGACGTAATGGACGGCCCACTTATGACCACTTTCTTCACCTTCGACCGTCCTGGAAGATGACACCGGAAACACTAGCATCTCTTTCCTGTCTCGTGCAGTCGGAAAGAAGAAAAAAATGATTCCCACCCGCAAAGCTACAGCTCTCCCGCAGTCTGTATCGACCGAATATTAAGTAATAATTGTTTACCATAAATAATTTATTAGCATATAAACGGACGATAAAAATTTTGAAGAAAAAGTAAAATGGGACACTAAATAGATTACTATATTTAGATAAACAATATATATATATTTTTGTTTTGTTTAGAAGAAAGAAATTTCGCAAGATAAAATGAATATCCTTATTTATGTGTGTCAGCGATAAGGAAACGTGTAGAGGATATTTGAAATGGACTTGCGGACGCAAAACTATTTCTGTCACTTGTGGCCATTACCATAAACGAGCGACTCTTCCTTTTAATGCATTCGGATAATCGAAACTCGTCTTAATTCTTTCCAGAACCTGTTGCGAAACCACTTGGTGAATCTCCCACCGTTGCTATTAGCAGATCGTATTTTCTCATCGAGCTAGCGAACTTTCCGCTATTTGTTCTCAGATATATTCTACTTCTACATTCCACTGGCGGTTGCGTCATCAAGTATGCTTTCGTCGCACAGATTCACCCAATCGCAAGCGTCTATCCAATGTCAAGGTAGTAGAACGGACGTTCGGTTTCAAGGGCAATCGTTACGGACGTTGGTCTGAAACTGCTTCTTGTTTCGGCCGCTAGGAGGCCGCTGTTGGCTAGCGCGTCACCACGTCGCTCACTGCGCGTGCTGTGTGTATGTGACACCATTCAGTGGCTGTAAACAGCATCGCTCAGACTAAACTCCATGGTCTGTGTCAAGGCTGAATTACGTTGATCGGTGTCTTTCCTTCTAAATGATGAGCATGTTTGACTCGCACTGCAAATAAGGATATTGACTATAGTGTTTCTACTCTGACTTAGCATTTCGCAGACTTTTTAAGCAAAAATGCCAGAAGAAATGTTGATAGATGTGGAGGAATGTCAAGGCGGTTCAAAGAAGTACACTTTTAAGAAATCACTTATGAAAAGATATCGTAAGTAATTCTTAAAATTTTTTTTGTCTGATATTTTTCTTATCTAATCACTGGGGTTGTGATGATCTCATGACCTACTGTCGGAAGACTTTCTCTGCACGTGATCGCAACCGAGATAAATGACGTGAACTTAGAATAGTAATGCCAGCGGGTTAATAATTAATTGCAAATCGAATTTAATTTTTGTTGGTGGTTTCTTTTCATCGGTCACAATCAAAAAATCTTCCCCTGTGTCGAACGGTTCTGAGTCACCTTTCACTCCCGACCCAAATACCGTTTGGGCAACGGAGAGCAGAGAAAAAAAGCCCCTAACGCGTGTCTGGTTTTCCCCTTCAAATCCTTTCACTCTCTTTTCAGCTCCTTAACCCGCGGGGTAACTTGCGTCAGCCAAAGAAAAAACTGCCATCCTGACCCACTTCTGCTGAAGATGGAGGGATAGAGGGTCGCATTTCTTTGTCACTGCTTTGATCCAATTGGTAAAGGAGGTCACACTTTGACGACAACAGCGAAGTGATCTTTCACCCCACCGCCCTCCAGATGTTCGACCGCATTCGTTTAATACGAGAAAGTTAAATTGCGTCGGAGCGCGGTTAAAGTTGCAACGATGCCAACGTAACGGGGAATGCAGTTGGATGTCATCCGCCATCTTTCTAACCTTCGCTAGGTCGTTGGCTTAGTGGCTCAAGGCCATAGTAGTCTGTTCGAGCTGCGCGTGCGGCTAAAGGCCAAGGAGAAACACTGCAACTCAGGAAATTGCTTTTATGTTGAAAAATATAAGGTGCGTTTCCTGCGAGATGATTAAACCAAAGACTAGCTTTTCCCTATTTTTAATAAAAACAGATGGAAAAATCGTAGTCATTTCCGTTCCGGAATAATATATTTCTTATCAGTTTTCGATTCTTAGCGTGGCGAAATAAACTTTACATTTTATAAATAGAATATATTTTGTTTACGGATAAAAATCTGTTTTTTAAATTTTAGGCAAATCTTTATATACTTTTTCATTTTCAGCGAAAGATGATTAATTAAAGAGAAGGAAAAAGTTACGTGCCTTGTTGACCTAGATCATCTCCCAGTGAAATGATCGGTGATGATTTAGGTCACTTATCTTCCAGATGATCTAAAGATTACGTACAGGTGAACTTGAAATTGTTTGTTTATATATTAAATCACCGTTTATAGAAACAGAAAATCGAAAGCTTTCTCAATGGTATTGAAAGTTTTGCTGAAAAAGTGCTTGTCATTGAAAGTGAACCGAAATAGAAAATGATGCAGTCTCTATGTGACAGATGACTTTTACACGATCAGGGTCGACTACCTCACAAAGACACGTGTATAACGATCGATATTGTCGAAGCAGATAGCAACAGCTATCTTAAAGAATTATTGCCGGGAATGGTGGACAGCGGACACCCATTTATATAATATATTCAAGCAGAAAGAATCGAAACGGCATTTCTCTCCAGCCAGAAGTGAGTTAAATAGCCATTACACGTGTTTATTGGGCTACCTGCGATAACGGTAAAATTTAGTCGAGGAGGAAGAAAAACGACAGCTGGTCCTTCCGCTCTCTTACCCACTAAATGTCCGGCGGGGTTAAGGTCAAGAGCCTCTTTCCCTTTCATCCTAGTCATTCACTCGATATAATTATAGAATTAGAATTCTCGTTGACCATTGTGTGTGTGAGAAGAGAGAAGCAGATTTTTCACTTTTATTATTATTATTTTTTTCGATATTTCCGGGCAACATTTTTTTATTTTCTCTTCACTTCGACCACTGTGAGTTTATTCTAGCGATGTCGGCAGATGAAGAAGATGCTTGCGAAAGATAGCTGCTAGTCATCCATTGTGAAAGTTTACTTTAGTTACTTCACTAATCCAGCTCAGATATGTCCTGTTTTGACAGATAACGGCAATTCCCGATCAGAAATGAAGTGAAGAAAAAAGAGGTAGCTAAACAGCTGTTAGAATGAGTTCTGTGGTTTAAATTTCTACATCTGCCGCAGGGGGAGGAAGTTATCCCCTCGCACGTGAATAGGGTAAGTGGGGAGGCCATTTGTCATTTCCTTCCCTAGGATCCCCAGAGCAAGTCTAACCCTCTCCCAACGGAGTCCTGACAAAAACGACAGCTGCTGTGGTCCCACTAACCTACAGCAGTCTGTTCTGCGTCCCGCCCCCTCGTCTGGAGCTCTCTGGGAGAAAGACGGCAGCCTTTTTTTTTTTTTTTTTTTTTTACGCAATGGAACAAAGAGAACCTTTTTTTTTTTTTTTTTTTCTTTCCTCTCTTCCTCCCTCTCCGGTAGCGGTACCTGGAACAGCCGGTCTCTCCCACACTTCCGTTATATTCGGATCTATTGTGTTAGCCATTTCTAATTCTAGAGATATTTCTTATTTCACAGAGTCAAAAATTTATTCGCGATTTTTATTTTAAACTGTAAAGTTTCGATTTAATAAAATCGATGGAATTCGTTTAGAAGTCTTCGAAACTAGAGATTTTGATGCGCGTTTCGTTTTAGGAAGCTTATTTTTTGATTTAAAAATGGGTAGATGTATTCGGTCAAATGTTAATGCCGAAAGAGCTTGACGATTGTGCAACCAGCCGCCAGCATTCGACATACGAGAGCGAAAGTGGAGAAAGTGGGTCACATCGCACCCCAAATTGTCCCTCCGGAGTATCTAGGAGGTCCCATTTGGGAAAGAGTGAAAGTGGCAGATCTAGGACGCCAAATTCGTCCTAGATCTGCCTCTGTCATCATTGACCCTCTCTAACAGCCACATCCGGGATGATCGCTTTTCAATTGAACTAAAAAGAAATTTCAGACATTTTACTGCTTCTTCCGTATACGGATTTTGAGCAAAAAAAAAAATCAAACTCTGATTACTTCTGTAATTATATTATTTTATAATTTTTTTCCCCGTCGTAAAAAAAGCATATTTATTATAAATTTTAAAGTCTGAACTTGTAATGATTTTTATCAAGTTCAGTAAAGCAGTACTGTATATAATAACTGCGATAAGAATTGAAATTATTTATATTTCTCCGTCAAAGTTAATTTACACAATCAAAATTATAAACTAAATTGTAAATTGCGATTATTTCTTGTTATAAGAGAACCGAGAATCATTCGAAGTTTTTTTTTTTTTTCTTAATAGCGCTTTTTTTAGATTGGTTTTTATGTAAGCTGTTAATCTTACACAAGAAAAAAAATATATATATATATTAAACTTTCTCTAATAAATTTGACCTACTTCAGAGATAATTATTCTCATAAGCAATTTTTGTCCAAAAACTACAGAAAAAAAATAGTCCAAAAAAATTCGATAATTAAAACTGATACTTTTTATCTTACCGCCTATCAGATTACAATTAATTTTTTTTTATCCTTAAAGCGATAAAAGGCAAAAATAATTCTGATTATATGACACCACTTAAAAAAAAGTCGTATAAGTTGCTCCGCTTTTTTTGTGTGTGTGGATGCGTGGAAGACTTTCTCCATTTTGAGGCCCCCTCCCCCTCACATCACTGTCCTACTTACCTAGACCAAAGTGTGCATTCAAGGCACGTCTTTGCTATGCTCTACCACACACGACTTCTCTCTCTGCAAGCTTAGTAACTACACTTCCTTCCTCGTCAGTGGCCATCTCCCGCTGGGGGTGAGAACACTTCTTGAACTTTTTAAATACTGCAATATATAGCACACGAATCGATGGTGTAACGATTACGCAACACTTGGAATGGCTGTTTAAACACACCAGTGTGTGTGTTGTGTCGTGCAGTTTAAAATTTAAATAAAGTAACATCAAAGATTTGATTTATTAATACAGATAATTTTAACAAACAAGTTTTTGAAACGAACAAAAATATTTATAAAGTGAGGCATTTATAATAAATAATCCTTTGTATCGAAACGGGAGATAAAGAATCGAACTGACTCCAAATCAATGCGTAAATTTTTCTGGCATATCTAAAAAAAGCACAGATTGAAATGTCCTCGAATAGTGGACAAATAAGAAGTTGCTCGGTAAATAATCTAACCTTGAGCATTGTACGGCCGTTCACCCTCTCCGCGCTTAGCCATCTACCTAGCCTTGACTGTCTATGTAATCTCCGCTGATTGGTGGAACGGTGATGCGCGCGCCTCATACCATGGCATTGCCATTGGGTTTATTTGTTCCCTGCCTTGACCCCGATATTTCTTTCCCCCCTCTTCTACACTCGAGCAACCATTATTCAACTGTCTCGACTGTTGTGTTATGGCGGTAGCTTTCACTGACCCATATGTCCACAAGACCTCCTTTCAATTCGTTGGGCTCTTATCACTTTGAGGAAACATTATACTCAAACACAATCCGGAGATGACGAAATCGATTGACGTGTTTTGACTTTTAAAAATAAAGATTTGTTATGTTTTTAGCTGATTTCGATTGAGTAGGTCATCGGAGTTTCGATAAACTTGTAATAGTCAGTCTTGTTTTTTTTGTTGTTTTTTTTTAAGGTAGCATGTTTTTATGTTAAAGTTTACCTTGACTCTTACATCCTCCTAAGAATTTATCAAATGACCGCCATTTAGGTCACGGACGAAGTTCTTAATTTTATTATTTGCAACATTACATTCTTTTGAGATACAGTTTGTTTTCGGTTTAACTTGTTACAAAATACTCAAAACAATCCAAAAATACTTTTTAAGAAGGAAGTGTTTCGCGATTTTTGGCTTGCATTGTGTCATTAAAAACAAACTGAAATCTCGGGAGGAATATTTTCATTTGGAAACTATTTATAGAAAACAGGTTATTTGTTATAAATACATGTCAAATGAATGTTTATTATTCTCTTTAAATATCGAATGAAAATAATAATAATAATTATTATTATTATTACTTTCACAGTTGACGGAAGAGGAGATAGTCGCATAGAATCTCGTGAAAGAAGTCGACACATCCCTTCGGGACTTCAAGCTAGTAGGGACTCAAAAACACTTCTGCAAAATATACTTCAGGAAGTGCCCCATCATCTGCAATATTCTTTACACTCGATTGCAACTCCGCCAGTATCCTGCAGCGGTAGTAGTACTGGTAAGAGACGAATCTAGAATCGGTGGCATTATTCAGTAGCTGACTATCTTTGATGCTCATATGCTGTTATTTTTTTAATTTTTTTTAGGTTCTCTTCCCCCCAGTCCCGCGGATAGCGGAGTATCTGACGTCGACAGCAGTAGCGGGCATGTCAGCAATGACGAATCGCGCTCCAGGTTGCAAACGACGCCGGGTAAGCTTATAGACCATTTAACGATTTCGATAAAGAATTATTTTTTTGATCTTACCAGTAATTTTTATTATTTCATTTCATTTCAGGACCTCCTCCTCCCACACCCGAGTCGCCAAGTCCCACAGGTCTCTCTTATCCATCGTATTGCCTGCATCCTTCCCTGCAAGCTCAGTATCCCCACAATAATGGATGGCGTAAGTTGTTTACTAATTATTACGAGAGAGCATGCGCTGGGAAAGCAACGAAAAAATTGGGTCATCGGCACTGTTCCTCTTCGGAGGAATCGATATTTCTGGGTCAGTGTATCGCGCTGTTCGTTGTCATAACAACGCAACAAAGAAAACTCGTTTTCTGATTGGCCTTTCCATCGATGCAACCCGAAAGTGAACGGCCTGTAAGTGGCAGCGAAAGTGGCCAGTCATCTGGTGCCGTTGCTATGCCTGGCTATAATCGCAGTTTTTTTTTTTTTTTTTGTCGAGCTTGGTGCCGTTGCTATGCCTGGCTATAATCGCAGTTTTTTTTTTTTTTGTCGAGCTACCGGAAAGTCGGTGAGTTCAGTGACACCGCGAAGGAGGCCAAGGTCGTTGACGAGACTTAAAATAATGGATATTTTTGGTAGGCTATTTCGGCAACAGAAAATTAGTCAGGTTGATGACTTTGGTTTGCGTCGATTCCGCAATACAAACGCAACGCGTAATCGCGGTGACGGATCCATTAAAGCAAATCGTCTCATTAAGTGCTTGGGCGTAATAACCGGTTTTATTGTGTGTTCTGGACGGATAATTGTCGACCAACGTTTGAGATATCGGATTGGTTTCAAAGCATATATATAAAATTTATGAACGATTGTAAATTTTTCGGAGACGCTTTTGGAATAATTAAAATTTTCTAACTGATGTTAGTAAAATGGACCGTGCAGCCGCCTCCATTGTAGCTGCCAGCGCGGAGCGGAAACTCTCACCCGGAGCGGGAAACTCATTGTCTCTCCTAACGAAATTATTTCCTCTTTTCGGAGAACGATGGCATTAATGGAAAGGCGCTGGTCGATTGGAAGAAGCCATTAAACGTTATCTTCCTTATAGTAACGCCTGTTGCTTTTGAGATGGTTTATTGGCCATAGCTATACGCATTAATTAACCCTGCAGGGAGTCTGGCAGGTGATGCCTCTCGATTGGTCGCCGGTTTGATAATCGTGTATGACGTTTAAGTCTCGCGCGCAGTTCTGACCTTGAAAGCAGATAGGAAAGTCAACGTGTCGTTGAACTAAACACGCAATCAACCGAGTGCTACTGATGGCCGACTGACTGAATTGTGCGCTTTTGCATCCCATTCGGACATCTACCATTACAAAGAAGTGGCTATTTTGGGTAATGGTCCTTGTCCTTCTTCGAGTCCCGCCGTCGCTTCACTCGAGACCGAGATTATTTCTCACGCGTTTCTTACGAGGTCAGTAGGCCTCTGGGCCGAGAAGCCCAAGGTCGGATAGCCCCTGCCCGGGCCCCTAGCTCGCTCCGTTTCCGACAACACCTGGGATGGCGGCAACCGGCTTCCGTTTACCAGAATCTTCGACCGTTATAAAATTCCTAAACACGGCCAGTGTGGCAAATTGCTAAATGTTGACGTAAGGGATACCTTTATCCTCGGACACCTGTGTCGGTTTCGGGTGTTACGTTGGTTGCCCTTGGCTTTTCTTGGAAACACTCACTTCACCTCGGCGCTTCTAGATTGGCAAGCTTTTTGTCGCCGCCTACTCTTGTTTCCGGCAGGTTGGGGAGTTTTATCTACCTGTACTTTGCTTTGGGTGAAAATATAATTTAACAGACGGGGAGAGGTTTTTCCTCCTTATCTAATGTGAATAAATCGACATCGTCTAAAGTAAAAACACGCGGAATGTGAAAATGCCCAGCGTGATATTTGATCTTTCATAATTAGGAATCTGTCAAAAAAATTAGGTAAATCCTAAATTTTGACACTCAAATTTATGCACGTAATACGTAGATGAATTTAATAAATATAGAAAATAGCCATCGCGCAATACTTGACCCACATTCCCGAATGTTTACAGCTCTCTGACGCAACTTGGGCAATTGAAACAGAAACACGCTATATAAATTATGAGTGGAAACTACAAAAACAATGTGTTTCGCCCCGTGGCCACATATTAGAGGCGATAGGGAAGGGCTGGTGTCATCACTTACTTAACGGAGTAGCGAAACTACGCTACCACTCCACCCATAATATACCTGTCATCCTTCCAAGCAGGGTCGTCGACATGATTTAATCTCGTTTCGCATTCGATTGACACAGCATTACGTTTAAAGATTAAAAATAAAAATTGTTACGTATTCATGATTCCGAGAGGAATTCATCGTTCTTGTTTTGACCTTCTAGTCGGATTGAATGAGGCGGTCAGCGATCTTTTCCAATCGATCGCCATTTTCAAGGACGTCGCCGCGGCAACCGTCTGCACGAGTCGTAACCTGTTCAAATATGGCCGAGAAAATTCTTTATGGAAATTTTAAACTCTGCGGGCATGCGAGGCCGGTTTACTTTTATTTATTTATTGAATAATCTGGTCAGAGAAAGTCGACGATGTTAAGTAAAAGTAGATAAACTGGAAAGCGGGACGAGTTTGGACCGAGGGGGTGTAACGGTAAGATCCCGGATGTGGTACTTCCTCTCTACGTCACGTGATCCACCTGTACACCTGGCACGCCAGCCGCCGTGTCAATACACTTCCCAAGGTTACCGTTACTCTTAGTACGACTGCGCTCCGTTCCGGGCTTTACCACCGACTGCCATCTATTGGTAGAAAGTGGAAGTAATAGTTATTGCTCTATGGGTTTAGAATTTCGATGGCTTTAATCTGTGCGTCTGAATGCACGTATTCCAAGATTTTGTCCAAATAACCACTCATCCGTCATAATACATTTGGCGGGAACTTGGCCGCGCGATTTCTCCATCCAATGGAGTAGGCGCGCATCTGCTTGTAGAATTCCGCTGTCAAGGTCTCTCTCGGTTGCTAAGCGACGGGTGCTATGAACTCCGTCCAGACAGATTTAGTTGTCTGTCTTCTCCCTGACTCCGCGTGCGCATTTAAGGAAAGATAAAAATAACATTTATATAATTTTAATAAAAATGTTATAATATATCGGATTAAATAATTAAAAACTACATATTATCTTTATAGATGCAGACATCCATCATATGTACACAACCAAGAACCATTTTCGACCTAGCCAACTCCCTTACATTATGTCGTCAAAGTCACAAAATGGCATGGGTCCTTCACAGCATCATCACTCTTCAGTTCAGTCTCCTCCTCCACACCATTTGATGTCCCATCTGCCACCCCCATCTTCCAGACCTCAATATCAAGGTGGTCAAACTGCCAATCTGTCACCCCAGCATCCCAAAACTTATCCAGGACTGTTACCTCTTGCTCTAACTCATTCACCGACTTCTCCCTTTTCGGTTTCTCCAGGATTACAGTCTCCTTCATCTATTCCCACCTCTGTCATAACAGCTGCACATGGTATGAGTCCTGAGGACTGTGAAGAGGACTTGTCCTGTTATGCTGAGGATTTATCATTTCAGTCCAGGACTAAGAAAAAAGGTTAGCAGATAAAAATTTCAGATTTCTGTGTTTTTTTGTATAGTATTTAAATGGACTTAAATTAAATTGGAATTTATTATATTTTTCAGGGAGAAAACCAAGAATCTCTGATGGAGGAACTCCAACAACAGTAAAAAGAAAAAGTAGAGAAGGTATCTAATATTTCTATATTTAATGAAATATTGGAATATAAGTAGAAGAAATACTTAAATTTATATCATCATCTAGGCACTACGACTTATCTCTGGGAATTTTTATTGAAATTATTACAAGACAAGGAATATTGTCCACGCTACATTAAATGGACACACAGGGAGAAGGGTATCTTCAAACTGGTTGATTCCAAAGCAGTTTCACGTCTTTGGGGACTTCATAAAAACAAACCTGATATGAATTATGAAACAATGGGAAGAGCACTCAGGTATTTATATTATAAATCATTTAATAATAATTATTTTGATGATTGGATTATTCTTCGATTGACGACAAATTTTTATTTTAATAGGTATTATTATCAGAGAGGGATTTTGGCTAAAGTAGACGGACAGAGGTTAGTCTATCAATTTGTGGATGTTCCAAAAGACATTGTAGAAATAGATTGCACAGGAACATGATATCTACTTTCAATCAAGATCTGAAATGTGACTTGAGTGCAAGATTTTGAAGTTATTTGGTCATCTCATTAGAAAGGATTGCCTGTTCTATATTTTTATATATATACATATATATAAATATATATACATAACGAACTAGTTTGTTAATCGTAAAATAATCCACTTAATCTACATTTGGAATGATAAAGTATGAACATATTATCAAGATATTTATTTTTTCACTGTATGAAATGTTGTTGACTTTGACACCATGACAAAGAAGAGGAAATACTTCCAAACTGTCTTCAAAGAAAGTTTCACTTAATCTGCAAAGATTCAAAGTCTTTGCATCTGCTGTGGTACTTTCAGCCTTGCATTGTGTGATATGTATTTTTGTTGGTAAATGGACTAAAATCTTGGAAATGATTTTTAAGAAATGAAAAGTGATCTTTCCATGCCTTGGCACAATTTCATCAAAAGCAGCTGTCCATATAATAGTTATTTAGAAACAAAATATTTTGAATTGAGTTCATTTCTAATTAAATTTTACAAACACTCAATATTTTAAATTAAAATAAAATATTGATATAAAAGTAATTGATCTGTGATCCAGAAAAAAAAATTTACTTCAATAATAGCTGTTATCTCAAATGCTTCCTAAAGCACTAATTTTGTACTGAAGACTGTGTTCCTAGTTGTGTCTTAAAAGATTGTTATCCCTTAATTTGTTTTTTTTTTAATAACTAAACCACCAGTAATTTGCAGGTACCTGATGTGTATAGACTATATTTGTATATGGTCAGAATGTTGATATAAATTGTTTTGGATCTCACAGTTTAAGAAGCATTTTGGGCATACTATTGAGAAAGCATTTTAAAATATATAAGAGAATCATATATTAAAATGGTTAAAACTTTACTGTTTTTGAAAATATTTTATTGTACATAAAACTAACCAGCTTTCTGCTGATAAGCCTAAATGCATTTTATGGCTCAGTATATACGTGCAAACACAGACACACACACATGCATGCATATGTGCATGTGTGTATGTATGTATATGTTGTTTCCCCATCAGTTGGGAAAGGAAAGATGTATATTTGTAATACACTAGCTATTGTATATTGCAGAAAAAAACATGTGGATGTTGGAATTTATATTGATATGTGTTGATTTATGTTGATATTGTTTTGCACATTATGTTGAACTATTTTATTATGTCAGAGAATATATCCTGGCCATTTGTGTTTTGGTATAACCTGTACACAATAAACAATTTCCAGTAAAAGGTAAAAAAATATCATTGCACTATCACTGAAATCCAGAATGGTTAGTGCTTTTTTATGTTGTTCTTATTTACTGTAAGCTGTTGTGAAACTCTAAAATCATGCTTGTAAATATTCCAAAATAATAAAATGGTCATCAATTATTTTTTTGTTCAATATAAATATTTAAAAACATTAAATTTTTCAATAAATGATGTACTGACTTATTTATTATTGTTAATCATTAATTACATAATTTATGAATGATTATTTTTGCCACTAAAATTATAAATTCTTAACATGAACATCTTCGAAACGAATACTGTTTTATAATTTTTAAGATAATTTTAATGATTTAATTCTCAATTTGTGGATAAATATAAAGAATTATATTAATTTAATCCTTTATTCATTTCTAATTTCAATAAATTCATTGTCTGCATCTTTTTCAATTTATACAAGTTTTAGCTGTATTTCAATAGAGTTTATTGATAAATACAATAGGATCAAATATTTTTCCAACATTTTTATTTTGTGATGTAGAACTGAAAAAGAGATTATTAACAAATACATTTCATTCATCAAATATAAAATCATTCATATATACATTTTTAATTATAATCAAACAGAAATAAAGAAAATTTTGTACTTGCATTTTTTTTTCAATTATTTGGCTTTTTTAAAAATATTAACAATCAAAAAATGATAATTAATAATCCTCTATATTTCATGAAATGTAAAAATATTAATTATGACTATATATATTTTAAGATAATATTTTTGTTTGGACGTTTAATATCTTATTATTAAACACAAAATCAAATAGGTTAAATTTTATCCTAAAAAGTATATTGATTAATAACTTCTTCTGTTTAATTCTTAAAGAAATGGATATTAATATTTTAACAATAAAATAAGTTCATAAATTTCAGCAATTTCTGTAAATATAATAGTTTAAATATAAAAAATAATAATAATTTTCTTTAGTCGACAATAAATTTATACTTTTTATAAAGTCTCTTATGCTGATCAATAGCAAAAATTATTTACATTATTTCATAATGTTTAATTAAGAGAAATGCTCTTAAATACAAAACATAACAGAAGTAGATATTAAAACATTTAGCTATAAATCAATAAAAATTTTAAGATTTTTTTCAAATAAGATATGCTGTACATTGATGTGACTTTTCATACAATGAATGTAATTTTAAAAATGATGTAACATTCCATAAACAAAACTATATATTCATAATTTAGTTTTAACATCACAAAATATATTCTTTACAATTATGTTATGATATAAAGTTAGTTCCACTTCTTCCACTCCATACCTTCTGGTGGCTTAACATCTACTTTTTTTTCAGAGACTTCATTCCAATTTGTGCTCAAAACTGTCCCGCTAGATTCCATCTGTAATTTAAAATTTAACGATGATGTAATTAATTATAAATTATACCATAATAAATTTAAAAATATATGATACACAAAACAATAAACATACAAATGATTTGTTCATAGCTTTTTTTACTTCATCAGATCCTTCAGCATAAATTTTTTGAAATAATTGGTTAAGTGCAGCTTCTCCTTCTAATTTTTCTTCAGCTTCTTCTTTCTTGATATCTACAACAATTTTATCCCAATCCTTTTTTTCAGGACGTGATGAGGGATACTTGGTTGCATCACAATTACTATTTTGAGTTTCTAATGAAAAAATTGCACAATTATTTTAAATTATTATTATTCAGCTATAAAAAATATTTTTTTAAATCTAGAGAGATATTTTATGAAAAAACTAAGCTTATATTTAAATCAATAATATTTTAAAACTGATTAAATATTAATCTCTATAATCTAAATTTTATTAAGTAATGAAAATAACAATTATAAACGAATTATTAAAAATAAAAACAATTTAAAAATAATAAATATTGATCTTACTAAATTTTGATGATTATAAAAATTAAATTATACAGATCATCCTCGACTTATGATACTCTTGACTTATGATGGTAATGTCATTGGTAAATTCTATTATTGGTTAATGCAATTCACATTCACACCATTCTATGCACAATGGACTGATGTACCAAAAGCATCTTTTTTATATTTGGATCTTATAATTTTGTGTTTAATATGGTAATGCATAATGTCCTAATAAAGATTAGTATTTGGTAATCCATAAATTTTGAGCATTTCCAACTTATAATCATGGGATTTAAACTGAACTCTATCATAAAAGATTACCTGTATTTAATATCATTAAATAAAAAATTATTATTATTATATATATCTGAGTATATGTCAAAAAATTTTGAATATTTTCAAAATAAATACTGGATTAATTTATATATAGGTATTCCCAGTTTACATATAATAATTGGAAGAGAAATTTTTTACATAACTCAATATTTTGACTCAAGTTTGAAAAATAATATTTTAACAAAAATTCTGAATCAAATTTCCTGGACTAGATGGACTATAATAATTGCACCTATAGAATATCATGGTTCCATATGATTTCCTGGCTGAAAGAGAGGCAATGCTGCATGGAACAATATTATACCATTATTATTATACATAAGATTACCATTATTATACCATTGTTTTTTTATATTGCATCCTGATCTTTCAGGATGCAATATAAAAAAACAAATAAATCAAATAATATGAGGTTTTTAAATATTATAAATTAGCCATTCTTCATATTAGAATACAGGAAGTTCTTGGTTTATGAATTTCCAATTAACAAATTCTTGTGTTTGTAAGTTTTTTCCTAAATATGAAGTATCAAAAAAATTAATATGAACCTTAACTACAATAAATAAATGTTAAATATTAATAAAAAGGTATTTCAATCTACAATACAGTATAACTGGGTTTGTAGCAAAAACTTGGTCATCTGTTATGAAATTAGAAAAATCAAAATGGTGGTCAAAAAAGGAAAATATGCCCTTTAGTTTTACAAGCATATTATGTAAATAACTTTTCCATTGCCAGTTTCTGTTTAAGATAGTAGTTCATCTATATAAAAGCTCATTTATTTAATCTGTTAACAATAATGAAAATTTACCCTTTAAAATCAAGCAATTATAATAAAGAAATTATTTTTGTCATATAAATGTTAAAGATCTTTTATCTTTCGTTTCTTTAAATAAATAAATCATTATTTAAACATAATCTATTAATTTTATTTGATCATTTCATTATGGCCTTTTTACACTGCTGAGAACAGATCTCCTGATTTTAACATTATATCTATAGGAAACTGATTCTTGGTTTACAAGTTCTTATTTTATGAGCAATTTACATATCTAAATTAACTTGTAAAGTTGAAAACTATCTGTAATTGAAGATCAATCATCATTCATCATTTCATGCAACCCTGACATGGGCAATCAATATTATATGAAGCCTTTGGCATACTGACAAACTGCTGCACAAATTAGGAAGAGATTTTCAACTTTATTTTCTTAGTGATCTCATCATGTATTATAACATGATGTTAACCAGAATAATGAAGTTATTTTTAAAAAATTGGAATAAAATGAATATATTTTTCAAAATTTGTATGTGCACATTATTTTAAGTTTTATATGCTTACTTTAAATACAAGCATACCTTGCTTTACAGAGCTTTGCTTTTCACTACTTCACTAATACATCACTTCTCAGTTATATTCCATATTATTATTTTATATCTCAAAATTAAAATTATCTGCAAAATAATACTTAGAATAGATAAATAAAACAAATTAACACATAGCCAGACCTGGCTTAAAACTACCCTGAAAAACTGAAGGTGTGAAAAAACTTGAATGTGGATCCTTCAAGGTGATATCTGAATGCTTTAAAAGATTGTTTAAACAGCCATCTGGTCAAGTTGTTTATGTTTAGTGCTATTGTGCACTTAATGAATAATAGTGTAAAAATGTTTTAGGCTTTTATATGCATTAACAAATGAAAAAAGGCTGTGATTCACTTTACAGCAAAATTCACTTTATAATAGTGATCTGGAACGTTAATGCTGAAATAACAAGATATTATATATCTGTATTATATTATTATTAAATGCAGAAAATTTTTCTTTGAGATATGCACTTGAAGTCTGGTCCAAAAATTAATGTAACACTACGAAACTTTTTAGATACACTTAGAACATATAAAATGAAATTTTTCAATCCTCAGTTTTACCAATTTCATTATAATTTAAGATTTACCAGAATGGAATTTTTGTAATTTTATACAAAAAGAAAATGAAAAAACAAGTTTTATCACTTTTGACCCATACGATGTAATTTGGTAGATTAGACAAAAATATGAAAATACATACTCTGAGAATTCTAATGATGTATAAAATTTGTAATAATAATATACACAATAATTTATAAATTTACAAAGAATTAATACTGATTAGTGTAGCAACTGATATTGTGTAATGTTACAATCTATTGGTAATGAATTTTGTATTTTTATATACTCATGTTTATGTAATAAATATATTTATGTGCTACTTGTCAGTTGTCTTAGTGAATTTTTTAAATATTTTTATTTTTTATCAAAAAATATTATTCAAATTTTCTAATATTATATTTTTTATATCTGCATCAATTCTAAAAAAGTAGTAGAACTAAAAATTTTTATAACTTTCCTTACTTATAATAGGGTTGTGTACAAAATTTTTGGTCATAATTCGATTCCATCATAACTCAGAACATGATTTTCCCTAGATGCAATGATATAGATGGAGGTTACATTACCCAACCACTAGAACTCAGACTATTCAATATGCTTTTAAAAAGTAGTTGCATACAATAATATTGAATAAATACTGTTTATTCTTTAAAATGAAAAAATTGTGTATTTCATCCTATTAGAATTTTGTGTGTGTAAAAGCAAAGACAACACAATATAAAAACAAAGATTGAATGCTTTAAGTTATTTTTATATGTTCAAGTTTTAACCTCAGTTGCAGGCAAAGCAGTTGTTTACTACCTTCAAGAATAAGGGTCCAATTCCCAGGTCTCACATATCATTTTTCAAGAAAAGTCCATTCCAGCCAGGGTCAGTGACCCTCATCTTTCAACATTCCGTTAATCCCATTACAGGTGTTGTGAAGAATAAGGGTCCAATTCCCAGGTCTCACATATCATTTTTCAGGAAAAGTCCAGTCCAGCCAGGGTCAGTGACCCTCATCTTTCAACATTCCGTTAATCCCATTACAGGTGTTGGACAGTCTGTAGAGGGGCCTAAAAGCAACCACTGCAAAAGTAATCCATTAGTGGCATAATTCAAACTAACCTAATAAAGATTCTAGCAAATATAAGCAATTATTTTTTTTAATACTACTTCCCAATCATTTGTTGATTACTACATAATGATATAATTTCATTCTAGACCCAACTACAAAATGTCCAAATTTGTGGTAAAGCCAGTAAGACTTTAAATTATGTGAAGTGATGATTGGGACTGGTCCATCAAAAATTTTTCAGTAACATGGAATCCAAAATTCCATGCTTCCATACATTTGGGATGAAGCTGATTGGGTCGAGCCTGGATAAATAAAAATATCTGGTTATATGAAGCCCAAAATTAAATATGAATACTGCATGGTAGAAATCAAACCTGTGATGGCCATTTGAATTATCTATTGATATAATCTCCAAAAATAAAGATTATCTGAAATACGACCCAAAATTAAATATGAATACTGCATGGTAGAAATCAAGCTTGTGATGGCCATTTGAATTATCTATTGATATAATCTCCAAAAATACAGATTATCTGAAATACAATGAGGAATCTTTGCATTTCATTATATTCTCATAAACATCAGATATCATTCTGAATCAAATAATTACTAAAGAAATGATTGCATTATTATAATATTAAATGACTGGACAGTTTGATTTGATTGTAAGAATTCAACTACATCCCCAAGATGATTTTGCTGTGCATTTGATTAGATGACATATTATTATTGATTTACAACAAAATGCTTATCTATTTTTAAGTAAGAAATGTGAATGAAAGAATTGCAGATGATATTTATTATTAGTATTTTCAATGTTTGAATAATGTAATACAACAAAAATTTTGGAGTGCAACAAACAAAAAAGGATCTCTGCTGTATTTATTAAATATTTCACTATTAAACTATCATTTATTTAAAAATTTAAATGAAGAAAATATATGTTTGGAAGCTGTTATAAACAATTCTCTCTCAATTTTCATTGATTCAAAATAAATGCCTTCTTTATTTTGGAGTGCAACAAACAAAAAAGGATCTCTGCTTATTTATTAAATATTTCACCATTAAACTATCATTTATTTAAAAATTTAAATGAAGAAAATATTATATGTTTGGAAGCTGTTATAAACAATTCTCTCTCAATTTTCATTGATTCAAAATAAAAAATTTTACATTGAATAAATGCAGCATTAGAAATCTTGTGAAAAGATAGGAAGAAAAAATAAATATATGCTTGATTAAATTTTATTTGATGGATTTGTGTTTGAAATAGTATAATAGAACTGAAATAAGATATAAAAAATATAAGTATTTCCTGACTTTATGAGTTAATTACAGTGCACTCATAAAGCAAGATCTTATGAAGCAGGAATTTATTTCCCATATATGTAATGGCAAAAGCAGGGATTTCATTCTCAACAATAAAATTTGACCAAACCAAATTTCAATTCAATGAAATTTTTTATTAACAACAAATAATAAATTTACTTATCAAGTTGTAATAATTCTTACTGAAATTAAATCTGACTGTAATAATAAACTATTAATTATTATACAAATATTATTCCACTTATTCATATAATTTATTACTAGAAATTACCCGCTCATATAAATAAGCAGACATATAATCTTATGATTTAATCTTATAATACTGTATATAATGATGAAAAATACCTCTGAATTCATGTAGGGAATCCATCGATGAAGGAATCATAAAATGGCACCATTATTATGTTACAGTGCCATCTGCGAATTTTGTCTTTTTAGAGGAACTACAATTTCAATGTAATTTTAATTCTTTAATTTTTAAATTATTAATAATAACAAATAATTTTCACTGTCACAGACATCTAAAAATTAGATCTTTGTAAAGATACCCTATTTATAGAAATCAGTATAGTAGTTCAACCAAAAAAAAAAACATTCAGCCAGCCAGCCATGTTTCACTATTAATATATAAGTATAGTAGTTAACCAAAAAAAAAAACTTTCAGCCAGCCAGCCATGTTTCACTATTAATATATATGATATTTTGACATTTTGAATTTCAAAAGTATAGAAAGAAAATTATGCAAATTTTATTGTAGAGCTATAATAGAAATAGTACATATTAGTCTAAATGTTACACAAATTTTAAATCAGTAAAAATTAAAATCATTTTTATCATTTCAGTGATGCCATTGTAATTCTTTAGCATGGATGTTGATACTAACATACTTAAGCATTGCATAAATTTACAAAGCAATTATAAATGTCAATCACAATATAAAATGCAATTTTAAATTGTGACTGAAATTTATAAGCATAATTTAATTACTGTTTTAAACAAATTACTGCAAAAATATATACATATAGTTTTTCAGAATAATAAGATGATTTTTAATTGTGTAGTAAAAAATTTCTATTAGCATTAAATGCCAAAATAATGTACTGTATGGATAATTTTTCATATTTCAAATTTTATCTTTATATAATGGGTAATGTTTTTGTAAAACTATTATTTATAAACCACATCATTATTTATAAAATATGTGATAAAATCAAATTGCAGTAACAGATGACAGAAATATGAAATTAGAATCTGCTATGCAGATGTAATATTACACTAATTCATTTGGACTAATGATTAACAAATACTCAATGATTATTTTTTATTGTATTTTTAGTCCAAGCCAATAATGCAAATCTTGACTAATATTACACTAATTCATTTGGACTAATGATTAGCAAATACTCAATGATTATTTTTTATTGTATTTTTAGTCCAAGCCAATAATGCAAATCTTGAAACACAATATTTGCACTATTGACTTGGACTGGTTGGATTTCATTCTGTCCAGTAACAATGAATTTTCCTTTCTCATTTTGATTTGGATTGACTATTTCAATAATACTTTTACAGAAACTCCAAATATCAATCTTAAAATTTCTTTGATATGTTCTTATGTTCTAGTGATCACATCTTTCAATGAAAATAAAAAAAAATCACATGAAACTTTTTCATAATTTCTAAGTATATGAATTTTGAAAAAAAAATTATCATCTGATAAGATTAAAATAATTTTTGCTATCCTAAATTAGATATAATTTTCATGGTGCTATATGATATTGTTACAAGGTAATAGCCATTCAAAATATTAAAATGCTACATTTCTGAAGCAATTTTTTGTCACTCATAAATAACATTATAGTCTAGTTTAGCATGTCCCAAACTTTTTAATCCCTTTATCAGATAAAAAATAGCACATGCCATTTTATCAGTAAAGAATAGCAGCATATATCCCATAAAACAGACGTGTATGGTCTAGTTTAGCATGTCCCAAACTTTTTAATCCCTTTATCAGATAATAAAAATTAGCACATGCCATTTTATCAGTAAAGAATAGCAGCATATATCCCATAAAACAGACGTGTATTATGACAAGCAAAAAACAGATACCTCTGAAAATTTCTTACATATCCTTAGAAGCATGAGTATCACACTTTGGAAACCATTAGTCTAATTTCTCACACACATTCTACAAATGTCTTATGTAATTTTTTTCTGTTAGGATGATTTCTAAACAAGAACAAGATATTCCAGAACATTCAAATTTTATATGATTGTTCTTTTATTCATGTTATATAAAATTTCAGTGTTTGAAATCAGGCATATTATATCAGAAGTTTAGTGATCCAGGTTTTAAAGCTTAACAGCTGTATTCACCAACCAAGGTGTCAATTCGAAGATTGTATAAATCAGGATTGAATTGTGAACTCCATTTATCTTTATTTTGTATTCACCAACATTTTTTGAAACTGGATTATTTGATTGGGTGTTTATCTCTTATGTTTTGTAATAAAACTATATTAGAAAATAAAAAAAAATGCAATAACTAATCGTCAAAAATAAGAAACATGGAAGAATAGATAACAGATAACTGTTTCATTCACTATTAAAGCTGAGTTCATTATGAAATTTCCTTGGAAATTTCTCAGCTAGCAAACAAATCACATCATGCAAATGATATCAATTGTGGAAGTGATAACTATTCAGTATATCAATATCATTATTTCTTACTGAATATATTTTTTGAGGTTGTCTTTTTCTGAAAAAAATTGTTTTCTTTTAACTCTAAAAGCAAGAAGTCTTCGTACAAATCACAGTCATCCATCTTGTTTTCTGAATTGGCTGATTATGCACATGTTGACTACTTCTTTGAGAAATAATTTGTCGATAAGAACGAGTTAAATAACCACTCCCTGTTGGAGATTAACTCTCGAAATTTGTTGTGGTGAAGATGGCCATAAATGACAGGAAACAAGAATTAGAATCTATTGGTGAATAATAATCATTAATTATGTTACTAGCAAAGAAGATAGTTTTTATACTATTTTTCTTTTAAAATAAAAATCATTGAGCTATTATTGTTATTCATTTGTATTAAATTTTTTATATCTTTACAATTCATATTCAGCTGATTTATTAAATATTGCCGATCAATGTAAATTTGCTGATTTAATATTCTAAAAGGAGGTTGTGATTTACCCCATAAGTTTGTCCCTGCTTCTACAGTTTGGCTGACTTCTATGTATAACTGACTTGTTACTAATTACTAAGTAGGATCTAGTATGGCATCATTAAATTGTAATTATATACATCTAATGATGCTTCTAATTAAATAGTAATCATCATTATTTTTAAACATTTTTGCTTTTAAAACTTTTTAGCATAAAACCAAATTTATATAAGTTGGATTTTAAATAAGTCAGAGAGTTCTTATACTATAAATTTGTATAAATAACAAAATATTTATTTAAACTTGTATTCAGTATCATTTAATTACTGTATTATAGCCAATTATTTCTATGTAATAATTACTGATAATATGTTGATTAATAAATGTAACTTTTATTACAGTAATTTTTTTAATCATATTTCATCATATTTTTCATATTTTCAAAACAAATATTTTTAAATTCAAAGAAAACCTTATAGAATTATTCACATAATATATGAATAAAAAAGGATGAAGTTTCTGGAATATAAATATTTTTAGGTAACAAATATGGAAATTTAATTATAATTTCTTATAAGAATGCTTTTTTAAGTTTTCTTCAATACAAACAATCATCCACTTATGATCATTTACACTTATGATGATGTAATCAATAAATTCTGTGATTGGTTAGTGCAATTCATATGCATTAACCAATTATAGAATTTCCAGGAGTCCATGTGCAATGATCTGATATATGGAAAATATTCTTTTTTGTCTGGTTCTTGTATTTTTTTCTGTTCTTTAAGTTTATTATAATAAAGTGGAGTGTAATAATAAATATTGGCATTTTTAATTATTTATAAATATTTATTAGTTATAAATAAATGGGCAATACATAAATCCCAAAAGTTTATGACTTCAGGGTTTGAACCAAATCTAGTCATTAATTGAGGACTACCCGTATATAAAATATATATAGCATAAATTATTATTTCTACTATAATTTAATTAAAACAATAGAATAACTATCAAAATTATCTTAACTTTTTACTTATTGAAATATTTTTTTATAAAAGAATTACCAATAATACAAAATGGAATTAATATTTAAATAATACCTCCAGCAAACTGCTTTAACTGTTGTTGTCTTGGATCAATTTCTAAATTTGCCCATCTCATACATTCTGATTTTTGCATTTTTATTTCAATCTGTGAAAGAGAAAATTTTTTAAATATAAAATTATATTTCTATATATAAAATATTTAAGATTTCAATAGTAAAATGTGATCCCATTTTATATAACTTTTGAACTACATATAATATTTTGCATATCTTAACTGCTTATTTAATAAAAACAAATGCTCTCATAAAAATGCCATATTCTGATTTTTTATAAATGAATTAAGTTTTAATAATTCTTCAGTTTATTACTTCAATTATTATTTAAAAATAAATGGAAGAAATATTCTGATTATCTAATTATATATAAATTCTTATAAATACATTATTCACAAATTTATTATCTAAAGCACATTCACTATATAAATAAAAATTTCTAAGTATATAGTGTTAAATTTTAAACTTACTTCATATAATATTTGTTATAAATCCTTTTGTTTAATTAATTTTAATAATCAATTTTTTTTTGCAAATTACTGTATCACAATTTATATTTCAAATATTTTTCACTTATTGGATAAAGATAAAATCAATACATATGTAGGAACTTTGCTTCATTATTTATAATGCTGATGATAAAAAATACTAATTTAAAAAAATAATAAAACAAATGCTCTCATAAAAATGCTATATTCTGATTTTTTATAAATGAATTAAATTTAACATGTAATTAACAACTTAATCAAATAATTATGAAACTGTTGTTATTTTTAATTTTTTACTTATATCACTTTACAATATGGATGACAGACTGTTCATCAAATCCACTGATATCTTTTCACCATTTAAAAATTACAATATGAGTATATGGATAACAATCAATTCCTAGCCATGGAATGGAAAATCAGGACAATTTGATCATAGTCATTACATACTCCCTACTCAATGTCTGGCCAATGAATGGACTGGTTTTGGACAACCTAGCAACTTCATCACAACTGAACAAAAATATAAAAGGAAAAGCCTCTTCTATTTAGCTATGAGCATTTAGGATTAAAATTCAATAAAATTTAATATGTAATTAACAACTTAATCAAATAATTATGAAACTGTTGTTATTTTTAATTTTTTACTAATTTAACATGTAATTAACAACTTAATCAAATAATTATGAAACTGTTGTTATTTTTAATTTTTTACTTATATCACTTTACAATATGGATGACAGACTGTTCATCAAATCCACTGATATCTTTTCACCATTTAAAAATTACAATATGAGTATATGGATAACAATCAATTCCTAGCCATGGAATGGAAAATCAGGACAATTTGATCATAGTCATTACATACTCCCTACTCAATGTCTGGCCAATGAATGAACTGGTTTTGGACAACCTAGCAACTTCATCACAACTGAACAAAATATAAAAGGAAAAGCCTCTTCTATTTAGCTATGAGCATTTAGGATTAAAATTCAATATAAAAATATTAAAAAGAGCTAGCAACTGTTCAGGAAGAATCAGGAACAGTACTCTAGCAAGAAAATTCAAAATATCATTCACTCTCCATGTGCAAAAAGTTAAACAATTATCTTTACAATAAAAATATAGAAGCAAAAATTTAAATGTGACATAACAAATTTTGGATTGTTAAAGAAACAATCAAACCAACTCAAAACATAATGGAGAATCAAAATTTTTAGATTCTCAGAAACAACAAAAACACAGACTTACTTAAATATATATATATAAGATCCTCATTATTCAATCAGTACAATATTTTGAAAAGTAAATCTTACATTGGCTGAACCTAGATATGCAGAAAAATGTGCTAATCAAATTGCAGAACATAAAGCATGCACATATCCAAAAATTATCATAATTTTATAGTTAAAATTATGATTCAACTATATAATTAAAAATATATCAAGTTTAATTAATTTTCTTAAAAGTATATTACAATTATTTCCAACAGAAAGTACAATATGTGTTCAAGTGGATGGAAGGTCTTCACTCATTGACTGCTATCTTGAAAATAACCAATTCAAGATAGTGGTATAATTTGATAAATATGATTCCAGGTAACCATCTATATCAATGGTTTCCAAACTTTCTGTGTCTGTGCCCCCCTTTTTTCATAAAAATTTGGTACACCCCTCATTCTCATAACAGTCTAATTTTATAAATATTTTCTACTTATAGTTTAATACTACAAAACAATATACCATATTCTGTATAAATAAAGTTCTTATACATAAAAATATTTTGTTATGTTTCGTCCAATATATGACATGCTAAAGGGCTTTGAACATTTAACGTTATTTTATTTATGGTGAAATCATTTTTAATCCAATTAAACAAATCTTGCAAAAAAAAATTGAAAAATAGAATACATATTTAATACAACATAATATTTAATGCAATGGGCTGGCTTGTTTTTCAGCACATATTCTCAAACCAGGAGTCATGGAAGATATTGCTACTCATAATTCTTTTTCAATCACTAAACGAGATTGTTATTTTGTCTTTAAAACACTTACAGTAGAAAATTTCTGGGTACATGAATATTTGTAATGTATTTATAAACCTTTTGCTGATTACTTTTTTCTTGACATCAATTTGAATTTATTTTTTATTTGTTTTTTTCAAAAATGATGTTTTTGTTAATTCTTCTATGCCCCCTTGGAATAGACTTGTGCCCCACAGTTTGGAAAACACTGATCTATATAATTATGTAAATCTGTTCATCATACCACGATTCAACCAAATACTTGCTATGTTCTAGTCATAATAATCACATTATAAACAATGTGATACTCTCCAGAATATTATAAGTAGTGGTAAAAATATAATCATAGAAGAATCATCATCATCTATAGGCTTTTTATCAAGTGCTTGTTATTGTGGTCATCTATATTAGTAGTTTGTCTATGCAGGTTGAGTATCCCTAATCCAAAATGCTTAGAACAAAATGTTTTGGATTTTTTTGAATTTTGGAATACATGATATGATGGAGTTGAAGTGAGCAAAATTTCAGACTTTCAGAAAAATTCCTTTTTACTTGACATAAAAAAATATGAATATAAATGTAACAAACAATGCAGATGTATTTATTTACCATCTTTGAAAAATCTTATCACTATTATTCATAGGGTTATATTATCAGACTTATGTTGATATTTTTTAACTATATATAGTTAAAATATATAGTCATATATATATATATAAAACAAAACAGAAAATAACTAATTGCAGACACTTCACAATGACAATGTTTGATGGTTTGCTGAATCACAACAGTGTTCCATAGCTTTATGTACTCTATTGCATCATTAGCATAAACTGCTCATACTGTTATCCCAAAGGACTCTCCACTTTGAAAATGAGATTACATATTTCACAATATTTCAGATTGGGGACTGTGTTACCAGATGTGTACTCTTTCTGATCTAATCCACGAAGATTATAATTTATCAAATTCAAAATTTTCATAGAGGGCATTCAAACTCAGCTTTTAACATGGGAAGAGGAAAAATATATTATTTGTAATACTTTTTATTGCTAATGCTGAAATGAAAATTTCTTTATCAATGTGGACATTTTTGTGAGAAATTAGAGATGATAGTTATGATCTGTCAATTTCATGCAGAATGCAGAATTCTTAGAGTGGATCAAAGAAATCTGAAAATTAAATACTTTTGATGGCAAAAAAAAAATCTATTACCTTTGATGATAAAACCCTATATGTGCTATTTTCAGGAACTATAGGATATGCTAGATCCAATTCTATATTATATTCAGAACCAGATGGTAGTTTGGCAGAAAAACTTAACTGGAAATAATTAAATATAATTAATACTGAAATTCATATTATTATAGTATATTGATATTAAATAGATTATTTTAAATAAACTCACCGTAGATTCAGTTAATTCTACTTTAACATTCTCTTCCTTCATATTTTTAAGTAATATAGTAATCACAACAAGAGAATCTGTTTGATACCAGTCATATCTATATTTTATATAATTAAAATATTAATTAAATATTATAACATAGTCATAAATTAAAGAAAATAAAAAAAAAAATAACAATTTCATAATAAATATTCTTAATATTTAATTATTCATATATTTGTCAATTTCTGAAAATTCATACAAATTTTACTAAAATACATTTAGATTTTAACACTTGATAGTCACTTCCTCATATGAAAACTGTCATGTCATAATAACAATTTAATACAATTTAAAAATTTCTATAAAATTTTTTTCATTAAAATGTTAAAGTTTTTTTATAACAAAAATCAAAGATTTGAATATTAAATTCCAATGTGAACTGTATCTGTATGCAATATCATTATTTTTCATGAAGTTTCAAAATATACATGATTTTCATAATCATGATAAAAGTCTGGAAAATTTGATATTCAATCTTTTCATTATTTTATTGATCATTTAAATTTCAAACAACAAAATATTTTATATTTTTATACATTCTTGACTCTAGAACAATCATACATTTTTGTTTTTATAAAAAAGAGATGTGACTGCTGCAGAGTCAATCCAATGTCTAATTGTCATTTGGAGCCAATTTGATTTATGATTTATATAAATTCAGTTTTCTTCTTGAAAGTTAGAATGTAAGGAAAAGAGAAAAGTATAAGTATAAGTATAAGTAAGAGTAAGTAAAAAGTATCACAAATGCAAATGCATTACTCAAAAAAATTATGAAAAAATGTAATTCAAACATTTTTTATTTAATTATTATTGTTAAAAAATGAATCAATTTATAAATATAAATAACAAAAAACATTCAAATTTTGTTTCAGAAGACATTATTGAAAAATTCTGCAATAGATATTTTATATTATGGTATAAATAGCTACATACTTTCTTAATAGGAAGAGAGATTAAGTATGTGATTTTCTTACAATAATTGTTTTTGATTAGGACAGTTTTCTGCAACACAGAAGGACAGTGGATTGGACATAGATGAGGTCATCAAAATGTTAATAATAGTATTTTATACTTTAAAGTAATATTATTTTATCAAAGTTGAGAAATATTTTTTAGTCAAAGTTGGGAAATATTATTTTATTAAAGTTTTGTTGAATTAATTTTTCTCAGATATCAATTAAAACAACAAACAGAATTCTCATATTGAAATCAGAGGCTGAAAATTAAAAAATTTACCCATCCACTAAAATTCTGAAATTTGAATAAATAGGACTAAGAAAATCATGCATATTAAAAATCTGTCATTCCAAACATTAGAACAGCATTGAAGAGTGTGATCCCAAAACATGTTCAGTCCATTTTGATCATTTTTTTATTTCATGAAATAAAAAAAATGGTCGAAATGGACTGAACATGTTTTGGGATCACAGGCTTCAATTGCTGATTACAATTCTTCATGACGCTTCCGAATTGTTGGAACTTGTTTCTTTTCAGCATATAGCTTATTAAAATTCAATTCTTCAAAATAGACTGTATGCATTTTGGGATCACACTCTTCAATTATTATTTGATGGTCATAAACATTATTGATTATTGATTTGAATTTTATGTAGTAATGAATTTAGCAGAGCTCAGTATAATGAGAAATATTTTAAGTAATGTGGCAAAGAATCTGTAAATTTTCCTTAGGCATATTCACTAAGTAGTTGTATAATAAATAGGCTGTTTAATTTTTATTTAAGTTTGAAATGCTTATGAACTGTGCTGTATTGTGTGTTTTGTCATAACTTTGAAAACAATAATATAAAAATAATTAAAAATTTTACAGTTTTTTTTAAAGAAAGCATCTTAATAATAGTTCTTGTTCATGACAATTTTATCCATGCATACATTCCAAAAGTATTACTCAAAACCTTCCTAGAAGAAATGCTAATAATGAAATTTGATCATCTTATCAAAGTAATATTTATATAGTGTTATCAAAGACATACGATAGAAAATATATTTTATATAAAGGAATTTATGAATAATTTAGAGATTTATTAAAAATAAATTAATAATAATAATAAACAAGGGATTTTCTTTGGCATACAAAGTATTAAAACCATTTTCATTGAATTATCCAAATTATGATAAATTAATTAAATATAAAATTAATTTTAATACTTTTACCTTAGTTTTGTTTTAGTAGGTGTGTCACATAATTTTACATTGCAAATTTCAGTTTCAGATTTTGCTTCTTTCTGGGAAAAATAAAAATAATAATAAACATTTAGTATTTTTTCATATAAATTGTGTGCATTACAATTTATACTTCAAATCGTTTTCTATTTCTATTGATTAGTAATCATTAGCATTACAAGAGAGAATTGAAATTTGAAAGCTGTTACTAATATAAAATTTGGGAAAGCTTAAATTACTCAAGTTTTTTCTGATAAAAATTAGTAACTAAATTAATTAATTAATTATTAATTACAGATTACATTTAATTCTGGCCAACATAACTGTAGCAGTAATGAAAGGCAAATGATTTGGTCTTGTTTTATTGTACAAGAGCTGGGCCAAAACTTCACTAAATAAAATATCCATAAAAAGAAAAATGATGCATAAAAGCTATTTATAAAAGGCAACAAGATTAACGAATAAAGAATACTTAAAAACATTATATACAGGTAGGCCTCGATTAGTGCGAATAATTAGTTCCACGAATTTCTTGCACTAATCGAATTCGCACTATTCGAAGTATTAAATGTATGTAAAATATGGTAATTGGTTCTTGCTTTGTGAGATTCCAGCCATTAGATGAATAACCACAATAAACTTAACACTAACTGTTTAAAAAATATTTATTTTCATATTTTACATCATTGTTCATCATCTAAATTAATAACTTACCAGGAATTGAGTCTCATACCATCATCAAACCAACCGCCAAATCAAAACCAAAATAGCGAATCAAAAGCAGAAGTTGAGTGCCGCTTTTCTGTCGCTCAATCATCCATTTTTTTGCTCTAGCGTGATCACTAACCTCTTCTTTTTTTCGTTTCCTGTTTTATAATGACAGCATCACAGATACAAAGAATTTTTGTTGTAAATTGCCATTGGAAGTACAGATCATCCTAACTCAGGGAATAATAACTTTAAAACAAGAATTTTATAACAGTAATAATAATAAGTGTAGCATTATTTTTACAAATTATTATTTAATAATAATTTATAAAGATGATGATGATGATATCAGTAAAGATCTGTAAGCAGGAAATTGAGTCAAAAATATCCTAAGTCAAAAATGATCCCTAATGGTAATAATTTTAGTAGTAATAGTAGATGTTGGAATACTGAAACCAGCTGAAGATGGTTAAATCATCCAAATTTGATCTCAGGTTCTTAAGGTTATAAAACAATCTGGAATTGAACCCAAATCCCCAAGGTAGTAAACAATTGCTTTACATTTTTTAATAAAACAGAAAAGTATTTCTGGTCAATTTGCTATTTTCATAGCCAAGGTCAGAATATCATAAATTAAATGATTGTAAGTTGAGGACAATTTATACTTCAAATCACTGCAGTAAATAGAAAAGGATGGTTAGTATTTTGCAATCTGTCTTCCAGCTTCTTTCTTAATTTCATGTCATTTCATGTGATGAAATAATATTTCATTACTTAGTAGATAACATTTATCAATGTAAATAGACTTTTGATGGTATATATTTAAAAAGATATTTTAAAGACTGAAGTTGAAGCTTTTCAGATCAAGCTAACTTGAGCCAATAACTGTGTAACGTTATACTTAAAAAGAATATCATGATAATATGGGAACAAAATTTATATTTGAATTTGACTTAAATAAATGCATCTGTATCAAAGAACAATAATTATTATATAAAATTAAAAAGTAATAATACCATAATACAGTGGGTGATTGGTTAACAAACAATTCGAATAATGAACAAATCGGATAACAAACACTTTTTTGAAATATTTTTGTTTTTAACGAACACATGTTCGGATAATGAACACCTCGCAGAACAACTGTGGGACCCGCGGACTGACGGAATGATAGGTCATCCGGATGGCTGCGTGGTAAAGCTGTGGCTTACCATTCTGGATGATCCGGGGGTCTCATTCCTCCAATTTTTCAGGAGGGATCTGGCCCCGGCCCGTTGAAACCCATCCTTCAATCTTCCGGTTGACCCCATCATGGGTGTTGGTAAGCCTGTCGATGATGGCGGCTCTATAAGTGGTCACTGCCAGATAAAAATATTCCATGAGGATATTTCGGCTTAACTAATCCAACGGAATGACAGGCTTAGGCCTTGCGCGTTCATGGACTTATGGGTAAGGATGGAAGAACAGTAGATTTTCTCGATTAAAATGAACTCGGAGACAACGTAAAACAAATCAAAGATTTATTAAAGAAGATAAGAGAGATTTTACAATATAACTAAATTCAAACTGCTTGAACTCAAAAAATTATATAGAGAGATTATACAAGCACTTCTAGCAGTGAGAGTAAATACTTTTTATTTTAACTCTAGTTACCTAACTGTAGCTAGAGTTAAAATAAAAAGTATTTACTCTCACTGCTAGAAGTGCTTGTATAATCTCTTTATATAGAGATTTTACAATTTTTTGGTCTTAGAATGGCACCCATACCAGGTTGAGGTCAATAGGCTTGAGGATCTCTATCACAACAATGCTATTAATCACTTCCAAAAAATCCTGAAGGAGAGAGAAAAGCAATCGATATTGGACAGATTCTTTATCGGAAAATAAACATCTAAATGAAAATGCAAGCTTATGTATGTATATATTATTGTTATTACATATAAATAAACGGAGTAAGAAATTATATAATTTTTTTTATTTATGTTTTTTGGGTCTCCGGAATGAATTAATCAAATTCCCATAAAAACCTATGGTAAATCGATGATCAGTTAACGAACATTGTCTTGGAATAGATTATGTTCATTATCCGATCATCCACTGTACCAAAAAATGATGTTTATTTTGTTACTGGAAATTTTTGATTATAAAAAATATTTTTGACTTTATATAGATTTATGTGTGTTTTTGTGTTTGTGTGTGTGTGAGGCTGGACACTGACCACTGAATTAAAAACAGGACAAGACTTGTTGAGATCAGATAATCAAGAGAATGTGACTAAGTCTTATGACTAATCAATTTTTGTTAACTCATTAATTACTATCTGTTTTCACTAAATGTAATTAATTCTATCCTATTTTGCCCTGACTAGCAGATCTGCGGTCAGCCTAAGCTTAAAGTAACCAGACAATTATAAGCTTAATATTCTATGAAAAGTGTGTGTGTGGTATTTTCATATTTTTATGCATATAAATTTATATTCATAGTATTGCTATGAAAAATACTTAATAATTATAATTACTTAAGCTTTTATATAATAATTATTCACTTAGATATATAATATATTTATGTCTATAAAATTTAAAATATTCAGTTTTAATGTGTTAATATATATTGTTTTTTCAAGCTATTGTATTATATTTGAATTTATAAGAATAGATTAATGTCTGATAGCACTTTTAGTGTTAAATTATGTATTAAAATATTCTAAAAAATGAAATGTTTTTATTGCTCATATTCCAGGAAGAACTTAATTTTCTATATTTAGAGAGTTTGCTTTTCCAAATTTTATCTAAAACTTTTTCATTATGTTCAAAATGAAAATTTTTTTTTTAATGTAGATTTTGTCAACAAATAATCAAAAAAAGAAGAACTATTTGGATCATAGTTTTTCAGAAAATAACAACCATGAAAATTTTCTTCAAAAGGGTGATCCTTTTGGTGAATTTAATTTAGGGTCAACTATTGTTATAATTTTCGAAGCCCCAAAAGATTTTAAATTCAATTTACAGCAAGGCGAAAAAGTTAAATATGGTATGCCCATGTGTTTACATCCATCTTGAGTAAAATTAGTATGTAAATTATCTAAACCTTATATTTACAAGAGAATCAAATTGAAATAAAAAATTAAAATGAAATTTAAAGACTGATGATCTCAACAAACAAGATTTTCTGGATTAAATTATGCAGAATAATGAGAAGATGAATTGGGACATAGTTGCATTTCAGATGCTGTGATGTGCACAATATTAATTATATAACTTTTTAATATTTAATTAATCCATTTTAGCAATATTTAATTTAAATTTATTCCATATAAATTGTTTTACAGAAATAATTATTAAAATTTAGTATAAAGTTTGTAAAAAAAGTCTTCCCTTATATAAAATGATAATTAATGCTAAATTTTATTAAATTAAAAAATAATGCAATATAATTATATATGCTTGCATTTTTATATGTACAGTATAACAAATTTAAAAAATGATTTTGTCATATTTGTAAAATAGTAAATGTGAATCTAATTTTATATATAAATATATATAAAGTATAAGTTATTTATATTCTTAAATGTCAGACTATATTATTTTCATTTGTTATAATAGAAAATATAATTTAATATGATGATTAAATATTTTCTAACAATTTATATTATTAAATTATATTTTTTCAGTAAAATTAATGCAGTATTTGTTCATATAATATTAAAAAAAAATACATGAAATACAGGATTTCAAACTAATCTTTTTAAAAATAGGTTTTATTTGCTGAAATACATTTTGCACATCAGTTTCTCCATTGCTGGAAACATTTTATTCAATAAAAATATTTTCAATTTTTAAATTATTCAAAAGAGTTTTTATATAGCATTTCTTTTAATGTCATTCATGCCATAGACCACATATGAGCAACCCCCGGATCCGGCCTGCTACTTCCTTTGATCCAGCCCCTGACCCATTTCAGCGAAGTTGATTGGATTCTTGGTGGGAGAAATATAGTATGTTCTATTCATAGTTCTACTATAATCTTTTCACAAAAGAACTTTCGAAGCCGAATTCGATGATCGACGAGTTTTTTCAGTTAGAGTTATCAATAATTATAGTCAATATGATATAAAACGGATCGCAATAGAGAAATTTGTTATCATTTTCGATTTGATGTTCAATTTAAAAACATAGTAATCAGATTAAAATATTTTTATCTTTACTGATCACCCACTGTACAGTATTACCGGTAATATCTAATTTATTTTTATTTCTTTAACACAATTATACATAAAAAATTAGAAATTTAGGAAGTAAAATATATATATACACAAAATTAAACAAATCATAAAATATAATTCATATTAAATACATATATGTATTATCAAATAAATATTAGCTTCTAATAAATCTTTTTATATTTCAAGAACAATATGTTCAATTTTAAGTGAATTATATTTTTTATATATGATATATTTACATTAACTTATATTTTATTTCTTTGGATATAATGCTCTGTATAAAGTAGGAAAACATTAAGAGAGTGAAATTATATAATTATATTTAAAAATTGCAGTAGAATTTCAGTTAAGAATATTTAAGAATTAAAATTTTTATTTTATTAAAAATCAATTTCTTTATTTGATTCTTTTAATACAGGATAGTGGACCTAATGTTGTAGTTGAACAACAGTCAGATGTTTTAGTTGAGTTAACACACAGAGATCTTCATGGCCTTGTACCAGAAGCTGATGAAGAAGAAGAAATTCTTCAACAATTATCTGTTCCAGATTTTGAATTAGACAGTATTTTTACAAATTCAGAAGAAAAATTAGAAGGAAATTGTTTATTCAGTCAAACATCCTGTTATAAAACGAATAATGAAGAACCAGAATATAGGACAGAAAAAACTATTAAAGAAGAACCAAGTGTATCAGACTGTATGTATAGTAATGGGTCACATTTATTAACATCTGGTAGTGTAAATGAAAATCATTCAACTCAGAATTTGCTTCCTGCATTAACATCTTGTCATTCATCAATCACTTTATCACCCCCAATTACGTTATCTTGTGCTTTGTCATCAGATACCCAATTGGTATTAAATGGTAAGTTTTAAATTTAGATTTAACAATTCAATTTATATAATATTGATAAATATAGCATTTATATGGGTAAGTCCATATTTCTGTCTGATTAGTTTTATTGATTGTTCTTGTATAAAAAATAATGGCTATAGAAATGATGATGATATGAAAAATTCTCTTTAAAAATTTCCATTATAAAAAATTGTTAAAATAAATTTCTGCAGTCATTTGAAAAATCAGAATCACTATGATGGATAAATGAAAAGTAATATAGAAATAATAATCTTTTTTTTATCATTCATTGTCAGAAGTAATGAATATGTTTAGATTTGCTTGAATATTAGTTTGTTTCATACAGTTAAATTAATTTCAGAAAATAATTTTTCCATATTGAGTATCTTATTTCTTTTTTTTAAGACAAAATGTCTTAGAAAGTTATTCCTTATTGCAGCCAATATATTTATCATTGAAAATGTACTTCATCCCTTACTACCGTAATCATTTAGTTATATGAATTTTTGCTTTACTGAACAAATCTATTTGCAAGTGAACATCTAAATGTTTAGAATTATTCTTGAAGTCTCACAAATTATACTTTAAATAAAATTTCTCAAAAAATGATTACAGTAATTAATTTTATATTAAGTATTAATTTTGTATTTTTGTATGAAATAAAACTATTGAAAATCTCTCCAATTCTTTATCAATTTACTGCAAATGATGTTTTATAACTTTAAGAATTTTTTTACATTTTGCCCATTAGAATAAGATTTTCAAGTACAGAACTATATTGTACATAGTATAAAAAAGGCTGGATATATTCATTTATAAGCCAATTCTCCCAAATTCAGTGTTTAAAAATCTGTAGAAGTTTGAAACCCTCAACTTTCAGGCATTACAATAATATGGCATTCATTGAAATAAATGGATATTTTTTTTTATAATTTTAAAAGTTTTCCAAAGCCAGTTCACTATTGGAATAAATATGACCACTTAAACAAATTTCCAGACATACAGCATTGAAATGTCACAACAGAACATGAAGAAAAAGCTGGATAGAAACCAGGACAAAATTGTGACATGTTGCATCCAATCATGTTTCTCTACACTATGATTTTATTGAAGTATTTGTTCAGCAAAAAATATTAAAGAAATAAGTTTCCATCATTTCTGAATCTTAACAAAAATATTTAACAAAGTTTAAATAATGATAAACTCAGAATGCATAATGAAAATTTTGTTGCAACTGATAGAAGTGGAAAGCCAATCAGGAACATAGATCTGATGTCCTAAATTGGCTGTAAAATAATCATCCCATATTTTCTAAATGATCAGAAAATAATAAATTGTCAGTCAAAAAGATCAGAACATAGATTGCTATATTTCCATTTAATATTAATTGATGATATGAATAATAGTGGCAACCATATTTATTTATTAAAAAAAATCAGTCTATATACATTTCTTATTTGTGAAGTGCTTAATAAATTAATATTTTTGAATATATTTAAATATAAACAAACATCACATCTGCAAATGCAAATGCTTATGCAATATTTTTAATAATAGAACTGAGAAGAAATAGATATTTTTTAAAAATGAATATGGCAGATCACCACACTACTACAAGATACACTAATAGTGCAAAGAGGACACAACACAACACAACCAATTTACATATTTTTATTCATATTTTTACAATATTTGATATTTAGAAATAAAAAATATATATTAAATTATGTATATTCATACATATCCATATATTTTAAAAAAATCTAAAGATTTCTCATTCTTATTGTTGATGAGACAAGATTTTTATTAGAAACAAATATCATGAACCACATGATGATGCAAAAGCACAATCGAAATGCATTGCAACTGAGCTAGTGAATCTTATTATTTTCAAAAAGTTTTCTAATTTTTTTTTTGCTCTGTATATAAGCTAATCCTGTTTAAAATCTTTTTTAGAAAAAATTCTTCAGTTGATACATGACTATATATAGTATTATAATTTTATAACATTTTCATTAAAAATTACATAAATAAATATAATTTGAATATTAATTGAATTGATTGATTAATATTCTATTTGACATTTATTGGTAGTATTTTTATAACATATATAGAGCACATTTCATAAAAAGTTTCCTCTTCAGGTTTATTTTCTTACATCTTTGATTATTTCTTATTTTGAATTACTGTATTTTCTTCACTGGTAGCTAATAGATTATATGTAATAATAAATTATAATTAATTAAAGAATATCAAGTGATCATTGATATTCTTAAATCTATAAGTATATCTGTAATTATAGTAATGCATTTATAATTAGCAGTAGTAGTTGGCTAAATGGCTATGATGGAAAGTGTGTGATCTAGTTCAGTTCCTGAGTTCTACAGTTTCAGATTTTTTCAGATCTGGACTTGGCCCATTGAACCCCATCCTCCAATTGACAGCTGACTTCATCAATGTGGGCAGCAGAATACCCCTCCACTTGATACCAACAGATTAGAAAGTAGCATTAAACATCACAAGGGGAACTAACAGAAATAACCACATTGCCCAAATACATCTAATAAATAATCTTCCACTTACTTATGAATACACATACTTGAAATATATTTTATATTTTAAAGCTTTGATTATTTCTTCTAAGCATTTTTGGAACTAGTATTAAAAATTTTTTAAATGATATCATGATATCATGATATCATTAAAAAATTTCAAAGAGTATAATTTTCAATTTAATTTTCAAAGAGTATAATATCATATTTGAAAATTATGTTCCTCTGGGGACACAAGGAACAGTTGGATTTTTAGATTATCAAATTAGATAAAAATTGTTAAAATTTTTTAAATTACCATGAAAAAATATTTAAAAATAGTTTACTAGATGATACCTTATGAAAAATATATGATTTTCATCCTTCCTATTTGATATGGAATAAAATTAAACTTTTATACAGCTAATATATGATAAAAAAAAAAAAACAACTTAAATAATAAAAATCTCAATAATATTGATAAATTAATTTTAAATGATTAAATATCACCACATGCTCTACACAAAATATTTCAAACTCTAAGTCCATTTTCAAATAATTATATTAGGTACTGGAATTCCTATAGCCAATCTGAATCAAATTTCCAAGGCTATATGAAAATTTATCTGATGCAAGCAAACTAAAAAAACACAAATACAATATATACTAGCATAAACACATTTTTTTATATTGTCATAGATTTTCTTATTTGTAATTAATCTTATGAAATTCCTAATAAATTCTAAAATCAGTTTTTCATATTTCTCTTTTTTATCTTTCATGTAATAAATAAAAAAAATAATCAAAAGAATTCTTGATTATTGCTTATTTTATATTCTAATTTTTCTTTTATATTTTTATTGTTCAAAAATTATTAAATAATTTTTGAATAATGATGATAATTTCTGAAACTTTTAAGAATAATGACTATTATTGTAATTATATTTTTTAATATAAAATTATCAATTTTTTGTTTAATGTTTCGTATATATATAATATATATGTATTTTTTTATAATAAAATTTTAAAATTTAATCCAGATTTTGATTAGTTCTTAGTTATATTTCTTTCTTTTATCTTTCTTTATTATTAATTATTAATCATTTTAAAAATATCATATTCAATTACAGATTTAAAAAATAAATCTTTGGCATGTTATTAATTAACTTTAAAATAATTATTATGATTAAATTTTGTAAGCAACAATGATTAAATTTACGTGACAGTTACCATATTATTAAATATTAAGACTAATTAATGTTGATGTGAATCATATATACAGTCATTTTAATTAAAAAAGTTTTGTTAAATAATTTAGAAATTAAATTTTCAATGTACTGTTTATAAATTAAGTTATGATGCTGAAAATAGTCTGAAATTTTCTCATTTGTTTTCTGAAAACAAGCAGATTGGATGTATTGGATGTTACAAATAAATTTATCTTTTATTTAGCTATTTAATGTCCATTTAAGAATATCAAATCAAAATTCAATCATGAAAATATAAGTTCATCAATCTCTGAAAAAAAAAAAGATTCTAAAAATTTTGAATCAGTTTGCATTTATGTATTTATGCTATATTACATTCATGAAATTATGAAAAAATTACATATACACACATTATTACATGTACATTACATATATAATTTACATATTTGCCGATTAATATTGCATGATGAAAGTAAATTAATTCATATATTGGATACATTTTCTAAAATTTTTTCATGTTATAAAAATATATATAATATTTAATGAACTTAGAAGGGATCTATTGTTCGTGGTCTTAATATTTTTTGATATTAATAAAGTCTTTTTTTTTTTTATTTTTAACCGGATTGATGCTCGATTTTCTAATTCCGTCTTTTTGTTGTTAGAAATAATGTTTGGTAAGAAAGAAAAAAATATTTTTATTAATTCATGAAAAAAAGATATCAGACTAAATTATGATACCCATCTTTGTAATTTTTCAAGTTTCTTTTCAATCTAAACGTATCGATAAAATTCTACAAGGATAAGAATTCGATACTAATGAAAGTGTCCTACAAAAATAAATTCAATCAACGGCCAACATTCTTATGGTAAAGAAAACTAATAAACATTTCATTGCCTGATGTTTTATGTATTGTTGTCTTTCTCCACATGTTTCTCTTTAGAACGTTCAATGTAAAAACAATTTATGCCCAAATTTTATAAAGTCGGTTGTGAAACTATTTAGCTACACCGAACAACATTTTAAGATTTTGTGCGAAAATTATTTTTTTCGCATGTCGTACGAGGGGAAAAAAACATACATCAGATATTTTTTCCTTAGAACTAATCAAATCTGGAAGGAGTAAAAAATATTAATATGTCGTTGAAGGCCGCATAAAGAAATAAATAAATATATATATATATATATATAAAACTGGAATTGTAAACAAAGAAAATTAAAATAAAACTAAATCGTGTTAAAAGAGAAGAGTTCTGTTTCGATAAAAGCAGGATAGTTATTTTCTGTAACAGGAGTTCCGATTGACTGGGGAATGGATAAAATGATCATATCCAATTAAAGGATGTGGAAAGAAACTCTAGCAAAACGAAATTACCCATTAAAGAGTTGAAGAAAATCGTATTAGGACGCCAAACTCGAACGAATAGACTAACTGACAAACTGTTTCGGTACATAAAATTTTTCTTCGTCTGACCCCTCTGTAATCGCATTGCGAGTAGTTCTGTAATTAATGGTCCTCGTTAGACCCAGTAACGGCCGGTCTGTCAATTCCCTAGAGGTTGTTGAAGCTACCGCACTCTTTGTACACAACTGGTCAGTCCGCAGGGGAAGAGAAGTGAACTCCTGACCACTAGGCTTACATCTGTTGATTGCATTGCTTCAGCCTTAGCTTGACCGCTCCACTCTGCACGCTGACCGCCTCAAATGAATTGCTTTTAACTAGATTACGGGCTACTGTCTGTGTATAAAAGTCCTGGTCAACCGGGGAAGAGCGTGTTTACATTCTCCAAGGTAACATGTGGGGAGTGGAACTGTGTTCCAGTAATCAATTTGTCAGGAATTCACTCACGAAACGTCGTCCAATGAAATGCGTTTTCCTCCTCGACTCCTATCCAATAGGAGATGGACTAGAGGTTGGCCTGGTCGTTTCTCCGTCGCTTCTATTAACATCTTCTCTGCTTTTCGAAGTGAATTTAATATTCTGTTAGGACGAGGTCCGTTTTTTTCACTGGGTAAACCCGGATGTCTATAACGTTCAAGTGTAGTTAAGTGGACATAAGCGAACAGAAGGACAAAAGGTCCAGAAGCATACAAGGACTTGTCCTACTGTCCCGGATATGATCGGGCCTAGTCGCACTTCCCCTATGAACAAGGAGCGAGAGGAGACACCCCCTCCTGCACCGGACGTAACTGCTGTAAGTAGCCTTATCCTTGTTTTTAATTCTATCACATAATCTAGTCGTTCTTTAGTTTCTCTCTTATCTTTTTTAAAATACAAAATAACACATCGAATGCAGAAAAAGTAACATTCCATTTTTTTTCGCATAAAGCGTTGGAGTTTTGCTTAAATAGATACAAAGTTTTTCACTAGCAAAAGATTTTATTTATTTATTAAATAGCGAATTTTAATAAATAAAATTTCGTCGCCTAGAAATTATACAACAAATAAAATAAAACGAGAATTTAACAAGTTAAATTTCATTAAAATATCAGCTATAAATTATTTTATTACACTTTGTTTTTATTATTATTTTTTACGATATCCATCTCTTGTCAATTTAATAAAATTTCATCTCTGAAAAAAAGATATCGCGAAGGAATTTTAAAGTTTTAACTGATATGGTTCATCACTTACTGAATTACAGCAATATTTTTTTTCCGTATTGTTAAAACATTATTTAAATATATAGATTTTTAACGTTTAAAGTGATGATAGCCCCTGTAAATGTACTTTTACTGCATAGCCACTGTGAACCGCAAGAAAACCAAACGTATCAATTATGAGACAATCGTAACGATATTTGAAAACACGAGATCATATTTATCGTATAGAAATAATTAATAATTTTTCTTTAAAAAAATCATCATGTGCTTCAATATTTTTTAAATCAGGAATAACGAAACCACGTGTACCTTGCAGGTACGCTGAGTCAGAAAGGGCATGTCGTACTAAACTATAGTTTGTAATTAATTAGTGTGTAATTAACGATTCAGTGTATGTAACTGGCCAATTTTATGGCTTCCTCCATTCTGTTAGAATTGCTGCGACTTGAATGTTAATATGTCCACCGTTTTTACCCCTACCTGGTTGTGAGTCATTCTGCGAAAGCTCGTCTCTAACAGACTCGATTAGTTACAAGAGAGATCCAAAAAGAACGACATTAAAAGATTTTTAACTGACTATCTCAATCGCATATTTTCTTATACAGTCAAGAAATGATAATTCAGTAGGTATTTAGTAAGCACTTTTAGAGAAAGGGCTTGCAGCATTGATTTTTAAACCGTTTCTCAATGCCTTTTAAAGCACAGGAATGTCGAACTTGATGATTTATTGCTTACGAGACATCGCTATCTAATGAACATGTTATATATCAAAATTTGAACACGTAGTTTCTCGTTTCACTCTCTCTCTCTCTCTCTATAACTGATTACCGACAGGAACAAACGAATTTACAATTCGAAGCAATTAATAATAGTTGTAAATTATACAACCTTGTCATCTGCTTTGCAATACTTCTCGCATTACAGAAAAATATATAAAAAAAAAATTATTTTTTTAAAATATTCCGGTTAAAATTAAGACATTAAAAATCTTTGTGTTCTCGACATTTTACCTATTCGTGTGTTTATGAACGTAAACAATGCATTCTATCAACAAAGCGATTTTTATTTATGACTTCTTTAAATTAAATAAATATTTCGCTTTATGGAATTATTCAGCGCAGTAGAATTGATTAACGCTCATCAAGAATAATTAATCGGAATGCAATTTAAATAACACATATACCAATATCTTTCATAATAACTAGATAAAATTTGGAGTCATTAATTAAAAAACTAATCTTATACGTGCTCGAGAAGCTTGAATAGATCGTGATTGACAAACAAAGACAGGGGGGAACTGTTAGTGAATAGCAATTGTAATTAACTTACTGTGTAATAACATTCTAAGTGACGCTTTAAACAGCATGAAGCAGTCGATGACTGATTACCTAAAGCGATAACTTTGCTGGAATAACTTGCATTCATCGGTAATGCAATTCTTTCACGAGAATGCAATACGTTTTGCCGGAATTCACAAGAGTGAGTACACTTTCGAATATTTAAATCAAACTACTCTAAAATATAAAATCAAATATCATTTTAAAGAAATGACGGTTTTTCTTCCCGTTAAATAAACATACGCAGAGACACACTTCATCCAATCTCTTTGGGCCAAACTCCCTGAAACTTCTATTCAAAATTATGTAAACACTTATTTCAGATATCATATTAAAAAAAATATATTGGAAAAAAAAGGTGGCGAATTTATATAAATAAATATGCAATTCGTTTCGATTTAGTTTTTATTTAGATGTATTTCCGTTATTATCTGTAAGAGTATCTTTGCAGGATTCAATTTATCCCGCAAAGGTGTAAACCAACTCAGAAAAGAACTATGTGGTAAAACTGGAAGCAAGAACACCCTGTAAATAAGACAAATTGGTATAGACGTAATTGCTGTAGCCCTTAGTTTACCTCGGAGACAGTACCCATCATTCAGTGTCATTTGCCACCACTTTAAACTACCACCCTGTGCCGCAGGATCAATAGAACGATTTAAAGCTGTCCTTGTGTCTCAAGCCATTTAAATGTCGTTATAAAGCAATGATTTAGTGAACATTAACACTTCGTTATCACCAGAAATCGCACTGATAAATTTGTTCAACTTGTGAATAATCTTTAATGAATATAAATTACCGAATCATCATAATCAGTGTTTTTTGTTTCTTTCTTTGTTTCCTTCGAATCAAAATTTTCTCAAAATCTCAAAGAACGTCGATTGATTTAAAATAACTTTTGATGACGATAAACTGTTCATATCAAGAATCTTCTACTGCATTTACGTCGTCTAGAGACAATACAGTTCGTTATATTACGAAGATTCTGTTTACAATGATTTAAATGACAATCCATTGAAACGTTTAACGCAAATTTCGAACGGAGTGCGATTTTCTTTACAGTTTAATGTCGTTTGAAGTATAAATTACTATATAATTAAATCAAACAGGTAAATGGAATGTAGAACTCAATTGAGTAAATAATGATGTGTTTTATCTGAATAATATGTAGCACGTAAAACAAAATTACATGCATAATCTGGCGAGAAACTTCACCGTAAAATTTCGGATTTTTCATCGTTCACTTTTTACATATTTTTTTGCAAAATAGTTTAATTTTTATTCAAAATTAAATCGCAAATTATTAAAATACGTAAAGAACAAACAGTTTTTTCTTATTTCTTTATACGTAGTTGGCGATTTTACATTTCGTCCAAATCCGCGTTAAAAATTATCAATTAATTCTCATTACATACCTTCTTTAACAGTTCGCAACCTAAAACATATTTTAATCAGTTTAATATATTATTATTAAACGATTACTGAAGCGAATTAGATAAATGATATTAGCTTGGATCATGAATCAAGAACTGTCGTTTCAGTCCAAGAATAGTCAACTAACAAGCAACATACTCTTGATTAAGATGATTACGGCTAAAAATAATGTCATCATACATGAAACTAATTAAGAATAGTGACATTAATATATAATAGCATTAAGTAATGACTTTTGTTTTTTTTTTGTCAAGATTTTATACATATTTTATGATGTAAAAAAAACTGTGTGTTTCCCATAAAACCGACTTCATGGAGACTTGGAGGAAAAGTTACAGATATATTTCGATTAGATTTTAATTAAAAAATCGATAATTAATCGAATTTTTATTCACAAATAGCATTAATGTGATTACTGTATTCCGTAACTTATTCTTAATCAATCAGTTTAATTACACATTAACTAAATGATCATTAACCTTTGGATAGTACTTTACCGAGATTGAATTGATCTAAATCAGGTAGAATAATATATATGGTATATTTATATTTATTATAAATTAAGATAGCAGTTTCTGAATTATATTACGAAATTTAAAATTTTCTTAAATTCTACTTAGTTTAATTTTTCCCAATTTAATAATCAGTACTATTAATTTACTTGTTCCCCGTTTGAATAATCAAAAGCAATTTACTTGTTCCTAAAAATATAACCAGTAGATACCTCCTTATATCCTGTTTTATGACCAATAATAATTTCTTTTTTCACCTTTTAATAACTAGTATTCAGTTACTTGTTCCTAGTTTAATAATCAGTAATGAGCTGCTTGTTCCCAGTTTAATAACTAGTATTTGGTTGCTAGTTCTCAGTTTAATAACTAGTATTTAGTTGCTTGTTCCCAATTTAATAAACAGTAGTTAGTTGCTTGTTCCCAGTTTAATAAACAGTAGTTAGTTGCTAGTTCCCAGTTTAATAATCAGTGGTTAGTTGCTAGTTCCCAGTTTAATAATCAGTGGTTAGTTGCTAGTTCCCAGTTTAATAACCAGTGGTTAGTTGCTAGTTTCCAGTTTAATAACTAGTATTTAGTTGCTTGTTCCCAGTTTAATAATCAGTGGTTAGTTGCAAGTTCCCAGTTTAATAACTAGTATTTAGTTGCTTGTTCCCAGTTTAATAAACAGTAGTTAGTTGCTAGTTCCCAGTTTAATAATCAGTGGTTAGTTGCTAGTTCCCAGTTTAATAATCAGTGGTTAGTTGCTAGTTCCCAGTTTAATAACTAGTATTTAGTTGCTTGTTCTCAAATTAATAACCAATAGTTACTTGCTCGTTCCCAATTTTAATAACCAGTATTTAATTGCTTGTTCCCAGTTTTAATAGTCAATATCTAGTTGCTTGTTCCCAATAATATGCTTAATCCCAGTTTAATAAACGTGATAATTTTTTTATTCCCCATTTGATAACCGATAGTAATTTGCTTAATCCCCGTTTTATAATCAACATTAGTTTTGCTTGTTTTCCGTTTAATAACCGGAATTATCTGTTTGTTCCCGGTTTAATAACCAATATTAGTTGCTTGCTCCCCGTTTAATAACCGATAGCAATTTACCTGTTCCCAGTTTAATAATTAAATTTAATTTTCTTGTTTCCTCGTAAAATAAATGATAATTATTTGCTTGTTTCCAGTTTAACGACCAATAATTTTCTTTGTTATTCCGTTAAATAACGATAAATAATACATTTTAATGATTATATTATGTAGATAAATAAATGCTTGCTTAGCATAACAGTGGTAAAAATATTGGTAAAGATGTGATGAACGTTTTACTTGTAGAAAATAGTCTATAGAACTGCAAGCACAAACGAAATTTTATCTGTGGAGAAAGAAACGGCGACTTTCAGAGTGATAGAGGAGCATTCTCTGGACGAAGTGGACACGCTAGAACGGAAGAAATCGCAGCAGTTACTTAGATGATGCCTATTAGTTAGCCCTTACACCGTTCGCTGGGCTCTTTTACGGTACGTTGCTATCTAAAAGAATTCCGCCGAGTTTTTCCTTCTGCTACTGATCGGAGTTCTTGTTGGCTTCGTCTCCTGGGAGAGGAAACTATGGAACTTTGTATGGCTGTTTCGCTATATAATACGATTTTTTTATTTTTCTTTACACTTTTCGATTGGAAAATTGCAAGCGAAACACATTTTCTAATTTGTAAGATTTTTTTTTTATTCTCCTAGTTGTAATGTAGATATGTGACCAATTAAACTTAACTCTCCTATTTTATTTTTTATTTCTATTAGGCGATTTCCACTACAGAAGATTATTATGGTAAAATAATCGTTATTCTCTTGTATTTTAATTATATAAAAATGTTTAAAATTTTAAAAGAACAAAATTTTAAAGTTTAAATGATAAAAATTTTGCTTTAAACAATACATATATGGGGCCACAAGTAAGCCCGTTTGAAGCTTTTCGCTCTTGCCATAACAATAAGTGACAAGGCTTTCTATCAGAAAAATCGTTATATAAACATAATTTTGAAGAGAAAAATATCGTGAGACTGATTTTAATAACAATTAAAAGCAATAGTAGAACGTTTTAAGCGCTTTCGTTACACATTTTACAAGCCGTTGCATGTATTATTTAGGCTGTGTTGTTTGCGACATTTACCAGCAAAATTTAACGACGTTTAAAATTAATTAAACAAAACTTAGTCTCAAAATTACTATTAATCTATAAATATGATTGTTTAATTGAAGTTTCCGCTTTATTTTTACTTTAATTTCAAACGTGTAATTGCCAAGTTTATATAGATATGTTGCTTGAAAGTTCTAACAGAATCTTTGTTTCAATTAAAATACCTCATTCCGTCAATAGAAACGTTAATTATATTGTCTCTATTAATTCTATTCAGAAATAAATTGTAAACTTTTCATTAAATTAGCCTAAATTATTCCTATAATAGTTTCTGAGAATTATTATTATTATTATTATTATTATTATAAGAATAACTGAGACAAAATAATAAAATTTTATTTCCTCGGGAATTAAACAATAACAATAGAAGCGAATAATAATATAAAAAAAAACTGGATTATTTTTAGAATAAGTTAATGAACATATCTGATAGTTAATTACAATTAATACAAACATCATTGGACGGTTTTTGTTAATTCGAAGAATAATGTAAACATCGCCAATTAAAATTTCAGTTTAGTTAAATAAAGAAAGAAGTCGATCATCATCTGCTTAGTTCTAACTAACTCGATTTAATGAGGAAGTTTAATCAACAGTACACTGTTATTCCATAGATGACCATCGATACAAGTAAAGTCGGGTAGAGAATTCTGTGATTAAATCTACCTCTCTGCCTCTACAGATTACGGATACCTTTAAGCAGGGTGACAAAGCGCTAGGTGCACCGGAGGGAAACTTCATCACCGCTTCTTTTCCGTTCTAAGCCTATCCGATAGAGGATTTGAACCACTCCAATGAACAAGGATCCCCGGTGGTCATTTATCGCAGTAAATTGAAAGGATTAAACCCGCAGATTGTGCGACAAGCTGTGCCCATACTGCAGGAGCTAATCTCTTGGTACACGGAGTTCGTCTTTCCGTTCGCTTTACTGGACAAATCCCATATAGTATGCGGTTGGTAGATACAGAATTGAAGACGAATAAGATCCGTTTCCGATGTCAGATAGGATTTAGAAATCAACTTGCCGATTCTTAGATTCGCTAACCTATACCATATTATCATTCAGCACACGTTATTGTTTGCGGGTTGTTGCTGGAAACTATCATCACAATAGAAAGTTTATTAGATTTTGAATGATTGTAGAAACTAACTTTGCCTTTGATTCGTTAAAATACATATATATAGCCTATATTGTATAGATTTTTATTTTTCTAAACAGAAACTTTCCGCTTCTTAAAACTAAACTTATCTTTCTCTTATTGAATTTGCACATCACTGCACACTTCTCCTTTGATCTATTACTACTAAAATACAAGCAATAAAACGAACCTAAACGCCATTAATATTTTGTAAGAGATGAAAATATAATCTAATTAATTTTTATTAAGATTAAATTTTTGAGCATCTTATTCTGAAAAAAAAAAAAAAAAAAAAAATGAAAAATTACTCGAAAATTTACCGATTTTGACGTCTTCGGATAAATCTCTAGAAATCAATGGAACCGAAGGAAATAACCTCAGTCTCAATATGAATAAATGCGATTGTTGCATTCATCCCCAAATGTAATTTAAATAAAAGCTAGCATGGATAATTAAAATCGCAATTTTTTTTTTTTTTATTGGAAAAACGATTCTGTGGAAAATTTTAAACTGTAATACTGTAATGGTCTGACTCACTGACTTACTAACCGTCTCTTTCTCATTATTGTTGAATCGGTGTAAGTGAAGACCTTAATCCCATTGGGACTTTCCTACAAACATCACCCGTCGGGGAACAGTATGGGTCATGTGAATATGTACCAGTTACATGATGCGTAACAGATCGGTCCTTCCAAATTCTCTCTCTTCCCGTTGGTTGCCATGCAACCAGTAGTGAAGAAATAGATGGATGTTCCTTGTTATCACTATTTATAGTCAATTCAACTTGCATTGGATCCCATAAAAAAAAACGATTTCCATTACTTAATTATGACGATAAAAATTTGTCTTTACGTTATTGCACGGTTTCGCACAAAGTTTTAGTTTTGTAAGCACGCAGAGTAGTAGATCTTCTAAAAATTATTCTTTTAAGATTATTAATACGAAACGAAGAACGTAAAGTGGTTAAGCGTTATAACGAGTTAAATTTTATTACATTTGAAAGAAGGGGAATTAGTACGCGTTGTAGTATGGACAACACGTCATCACTAGAAATGCATGATTGCAGAAGACCGAAGCCGCATTCTATTTAGTATGGAAATAACGTATGGGGAAATGGTACTAACAAAGTTTGTTTCGCAACAGTGTTCTACATGAACTGCCTCCTCTATGAAGGAATTCGTCTCGTTCTGTTTCTCTCATATTCTCAGATTAAAAGATCACATTTCTGAACTAAATCGTACTTATCTACAGTTTCAAAAATTACTGAATAACTTTAAAAATGGAACGAAATTCTCTGTAACGTTTTCATTTTATTCGATTCGTCCGAATCATTACGAATAAAAATGATGTTAAATTTTCAGTTTTTTATATCAATATTAACATCATTTTTCAGCTTTTATAAAAATCTGTGCATTGTAAATCAAACAAAACCTATGGTTTAAAAATTTGAAAATGTGCGCTTCGATGTTTATTTAAAAGAATTTAATCTGATCTGAAGAAAACTTTATATAGTAACTAACAGTCTTTTTTTTCTAAATTGCTCTAAGCAACACTGTATTAACAAATAAATTATTCACAATCTTGTTAAAAGTTTAAAGAAATGATTCCGAATTAACTTTTTCTATTGTGTGGGAATACGTATCCATTTTGCTGAAGGCCTGTATAAATAAGACAATATAAATTAATACAGATCTGATCTCATATAATAAAATAACGTCTAGGCCTTCGAACGAATTCTTAAAATATTAATTCTATTTTTATTTTAAAATAAAATTATTTAGTTTCTCTTGCCGGATACAAAACTGTTCGTCTATTTTTCCGTATTACTAAATATCACTCGTCATCCGAATTTAAAGCGGAATTAAGTTTTAAATTTCTCTTTTCATCTTTAAATTTTTGTCTCCGAATTTAAAATTAATTATTAATCGTTTAAAATAACTTTGCATAAACGCTTTAAATTCTCTCTAGAGGTTCTGATTAGTTTTAAAGATATTTTTAATATTTATTTTTAACGTTCTTAAATATATTTAAACTTAAGAAAATTATTTTATCGTACTGTAATATATTTGAGTGTTATGTATATAAAAACCGAAATAATCTATTTATTTGGCCTATTGATTAAAATCCTCAAAAATATGGATAATAATATATAATTAAGTACGTTATGAATGACACTGTTAAACAATAAAATTGATTTTTTAAGCAGATATGGGCCTGTTAATATTGTGATATATAGTTTGATTATAATATAAAAAATTTCGAAAAAAGTAAACGGATGATGCGGTGATTAAAAATTAATAATAAAAATTTCAAATAAACAATGAACGGATGATGCGATGCACTGTCTTTATCATCACAATAATACTAAAATTTTCGGAAACATTTAATAAAAATTTCAAATAAACAATGAACGGATGATGCAATGCACTGTCATTATCATCAAAATAATACTGAAATTTTCGAAAAAGCAATTAACGGATGATGCGATGCATTGTCATTATCATCAAAATAATTCGGAAATTTTCGGAAAAATAATTAACGGATGATGCGATGCACTGTCTTTATCATCACAATAATACTAATCATCGAAATAATATTAAAAATTTCAAAAAAGCAATAGACAGACGATGTGAAGCATAATTCTCATTTTCATGTCATCAAAATATTAAATTTTTTTGCAAAAAAAAAAAAATTAAAATGGAATTATCAGGAAAATAATACTGAAATTTTCTGAAAAATAATTAGCGGATGATGCTACGCACTGTCATTATCAGGAAAATAATACTGAAATTTTCGAAAAAATAATTAGCGGATGATGCGATGCATGTCATTATCAGGAAAATAATACTGAAATTTTCGGAAAAATAATTAGCGGATGATGCGATGCATTGTCATAATCATCGAAATAATATTAAAAATTTCAAAAAAGCAATAGACAGACGATGTGAAGCATAATTCTCATTTTCATGTCATCAAAATATTAAATTTTTTTGCAAAAAAAAAAAAATTAAAATGGACGAACGATTGTGATGCATGATCCTCATTGTCATGATCATCGAAATAATAATAAAAAAAATCATAAGTATTATTAGGGCGTTCCCACACCGCTGAATTAATTACTAAAGAACTACTAAAACCGAATGCGACGGTAATAAATTTTATCATACAAGATTATAATATTAATTGATTGTCTTTAAAGGGACAGTAGTCTATAGAGCGATTTTTTTTATCTAAAATCCTAAGCATTCTCTTTTTGGCTTTTATTTTTTTAATTTGAAAAAGTAACGAAGACAATATAAAATTGATCGAATCAATATATAAAAGCCTTTGTAATATTCCATAAAACGATACTATTACGAAAATGTATCAACAACTCAATATTCAGATTCCGAGTAAACCTATTATATATTCTTTATTTTCGAAAAAATATTTGAACATTCAATATTCAATGTTCAAGCCTACCGGTTATTTTCCGAAATTTCAATCAAAACATATCGACTCTTAGATACTGCTGGAAAGTTATTCGTCATGTTACTTGAAGATGACAATCTCTAAAGTGATTTGTTCCCCGAGGCTCTTTTTCTGTGACAGAACGAATTGAATTTGTCAAGAACAGTACGTCTTAGAGCATAGTTATATTTTCACCGTTCAATCGATGTGAAACAACGAGAAGTGCTTTACAAATTTGTGTACGTTTTCCCTAGCGAAAAATTTCTCCAGGCGGGATATCAGTAAAATTTATATTTAAACGCAATATTTATTTGACAAATCAAATGCATCATTCAACAATACCGTTGGAAACGATTTGTCATTCGCTCCAACGGCTCCATATAGGTTATAAAAAATAATGCGACCTATTTTAAGAAAACAACCGTATACAAGCTGAGGAACTTTATAGATTCCATTCCGAAACAATATATTTTACTATTTTAAATAATTTTCATTTGCTTCTTATAGGCTTTTATCATAAAATGCAATAGTTTAATAATATAACAGGCGAAGAAACTGTAGGTTAGATTCACTCGGAATGCATATTTTCGACGTTCGATCCTCGATTTTTATCTAATTACCACTGTTTATAAAAGCAATTTTTTTGCATAATTATCTGCAAAGAACAACACTAAAAATTTATCGATAATATGCAATGATATATATATATATATATTTAAAAAGTTCAAATTATCGAAAATGAATTTTAGTCATTTAAATCGGTTCTTTGTTTAATTAAAGTTAATTATTCACTCTTTTAAAGAGAGCAATTTCAAATCGGAAATTATTAATATTAAAATTATCCTGTAATTAATATTTGAAACTAATAAATTTTTAAAATTTTAGAATAATTTGCAATTTATTTATTTTTGAATTTTTCCATTTACAAATATTAAATTTTTGTAATCGATAACTATATTCGGATTTGTCTACGTGATATCTATAATTAGCGGAAAGATTTTTATGTGAATTTAAAAAAATAATGATAATAATAATTAGATACGTTAGCGGGTTAACTATTAAGTATTATCCGATTGACAGAATTCTCATTAAAAGAAAGCAAGGAGGTTGAATCCTAACTGGAGACTAAACTTACATTCTCTAGCCTATAGTCTGTCGATATCTGGCAGACACCACCAAGCCAAAAACATGAGTTTTTAAAGACTTAAACCTGTTTTTTTTTTTTTTCAAGATTTTAATTAGGCCTTAGTATGAGAAGCTTTTAACCGAGTTACAACTTTTTAATTAGGCCTTAATGATACTCTAACAATCCCATTTATTAATTTCATCAGATAGCAGTTGCCCATTATAATTTACTAAAATCAACTTCAAAATTAAAAAAAAAAAAATTATATATAGTTTAGATCGGAAGACATAAAATCATACTCTGTTAAATTTTTTAAAATAAGGATATCTTTACAAAATTATTTACCTATTATATTGCTGTGCTACC
>AYEL01065619.1:0-47137 GCA_000484575.1 Olivierus martensii
AAGTTAGCTAATGGCCGGAATCTCACAAAGCAAGAACCAATTACCATATTTTCCATAGAGTTAATACTTCGATTAGCGCGAGAAATTCGTGGAACCAATTATTCGCGCTAATCGAGGCCTACCTGTACACTACTGTCAACTGGCATTTATTAATGTTTCTTAATGTGTTATTATTTCATAAAAACTAATCTATTTTTAATTTGTGAATGAAGAAAACTTTTTGGTTTTCTTGTTAAAAAGCAAGTGGATTTGCTTTCTGTTTTATTATTTGATGATACTAAAAAAAACAGAAATGATTATGATACAACATTTAGTAAATTTTTGATTATTTAAAAAGTGATAATTGGCATTTAGTTAACAGTATGGAGCAGCAAAATATTGAACATTTTTTTAATATTTAAAAATTATTAAAGATTTTATAATAAATGTAAATAATATTTTCTTACTTGAAATGTACTAAATCCAACATGATAAACAAATTAATAGCTCTTAAATGCAAATTAAATAAAATTTTATAAAGATTTTATACATTTTACATACTGCAAATTTACAATTCATTAGAAATAATTATTAATATCAAATTTTGGATACCAGAGGGAAAAAATTTGCATTAAACTATAATACAGATACCTGTGCTACAAGAATTGATTGACCAGTGCAAAAACTGCATAGGAAACTCTATCAATATAGCTTTAAATAAAATATCTATGATATATGGGATTGGATGATTCATGTAATTGCCAAACTTAGTATGGCATATGGTATTAGATATAAAAGTGCTAAAGTAATACTATATGGAACTAATTACTGTTAATTGCTAATCAGAATATCACCTTAAGGCAGGAGAAAGAAATTATTTATTATACTTTAAAATATGGTACAAACTTTACTTTTATAAAGATTGTAGCACATTTTTTTCTTGCTTTAAAGCTTAATAAATGATATTCTGCTGGAACAAAGTAATGAAACATAATTAAGTTTTTAAGAATTATTGCTAATGTTTAAAATTTTTTAGAATGCTTTATATAAGGATGTTTCATAAACTAATATTGAAAATAGAGGATCATATAAAGAAGCATAAAATAGGTTAAAAAGTATAATAATATCTTTTATTTAATCAGTAATTGAATTATAACAGCAAAAAATATCATGATATCATAGTCACACAAAAACAAAAATGCAAACATTTACAAATACAGTGGGTGATCGGTTAATGAACATAATCCATTCCAAGATAATGTTCATTATCTGAATTGTTCGTTAACCGATCATTGATTTACCATAGATTTTTATGAATTTGATTAATTCGTTCTGGACACCCAAAAAAATTAATAAAAAATTATATAATTTCTTACTATGTTTATTTATATGTAATAACGATAATATATACATTCATAATCTTGCATTTTCATTTATATGTTTATTTTCTAAATAAAAATTTATATAATTTCTTACTACATTTATTTATATGTAATAACAATAATATATATAGTCTTGCATTTTCATCTATTATGTTTATTTTCCATTAAAGAATCTTAGTCTTGCATTTCAATCTATTATGTTTATTTTCCGTTAAAGAATCTGTCCCGATTGCTTCTTTCTTTCTTCTTCACAAGATTTTCCGGAAATGATTAATAGCATTGTCAGTGTAGAGATCCCAAGCCTATTGACCTCATCCAGATATGGGTGCATTCTAAAACCAAAATGTTGTAAAATCTCTGTCTTATCTTCTTTAATAAATCTTTGATTTGTTTTAAGTTGTCTCCAAGTTCATTACTTTCTTTAATAAATCTTTGATTTGTTTTAAGTTGTCTCACTTTCTTTAATAAATCTTTGATTTGTTTTAAGTTGTCTCCGAGTTCATTTCTAACCTTTAATAAATCTTTGATTTGTTTTACGTTGTCTCCGAGTTCATTTTATGGGAAAAATTACTGTTCTCCCATCCTTACCCATAAGTCCACCGACGTTTGACTTACTCATAGGTCCACCAACATACAAGGCCTAAGCATATCATTCCAACTACTATTCTCTCATCCTTACCCTATCTCCATGAACGTGTAAGGCCTAAGCCTGTCATTCCGTTAGATTAGTTAAGCCGCCATATGCTCGTGAGATATTTTTATCTGGCGGCAGCAACTTATAGAGCTCATCACAGGCTGGCCAACACCTATGATGGGATCAACCAGATGGTTGAAAGATGAGGTTCAATGGGCCAGGCCCAGACCCCTCCTGAAAAATTGGAGGAGTGGGATCCAGAGTGGGATTGGAGGAGTAGCATGTTGCCCCATCTTGCTGGGGCAACATGCCACACGTCTAAAGCAAGTATGGCTGCAGTGGAATCATTTTTCCCTGACAGAGTGATTTCCAAAGAATTATGGCCCCCAAGGTCACTTGACTTGACCCCCCTGACTTTTTTCTGTGGGGTCATCTTAAAGGTAATGTGTACAAGAACAAACCATGCACCATCGACAAGTTACGTGAGAACATCTGCCATGAAATCCAGGCATTTATGCCCAATACTCTGGCAGCAACATTCATGAACATGCAGTGCCGTGTTGAACTGTGTATACAGGTGGGGGAGGTCACTTCCAGTACCTCTTGTAATGTACCTTCATTTCTCAACCATAAAGGTATGTCATGTACAAATTTGGTTTCATATCCTCTTTTATTAAGATTTTTATAACACTTTTCACGGGGCCCCTTATGAGTGGGGCACCCTGTATTTAAGTTATTTATATATAACAATTTTGTAATTATTCAAATTACCTAAATTTAACAAGACAGAACACTTTATTATTATTTGAAAAACATTTGAATATAAATACAATACTTAATGAAATCAAAATGCTAGAATGAATTTCAATTAAACAGAATAAAAATTCATTATATTATCTTATTAAAAATTATTAAATAACAATACTTACATAAGCTTTTGGTAACTGTTTCCCACTGATAACAAAATTTTTCAACTTCCTTAAAAAAATCTATTGATGATGGGGTAACTGATTGAATTTGAAGATTTCTTACTTCATCTCGTAAATTGGTTACTTTTTCTTCTTGATTTTTAATAGAATCCAGCCTTAACTAAAAGTAATAATATATTATAAAGTGTGAGTTAAAAATCATAAGTAATTCTTCAATGTTTGTTTATCAAAAAAAAATCCATTATAACAAAATAAACATGATTATATAACAAGAAATCTTAAAAGAATAATGTTATAAATCAATATTACAAGCTAACTATAGTCTGTATACTTAGAAATATTGTCATACATGATGTTATGCTCTTTAAACTAATAAAACAGAGAGTGAAATATCACTCAGTTCTTATTTTAATGATGTTTACTAGCAGCTAACAGAAAGTTTGAACAAAATAGACTGGCTGGTCAGTTAGTACAACAGAATTAATAGTTATAATTATTTATTGAAATTTGTATAAACATAACAAAGGAATTAAAATTCTGTTAGTCTTCACTATAACTTAAAATATAGCTTCTTCTGTCATGTAATATTTTCCCACATTAATCAGTCATTCTATTCTGATCAGACTACTTTTTAAATGTTTATAATGTAATTAAAATAACTATTTTTTAAAATCTGTTAACTGATTGATTTACTTTTACTGGAGCCATGTCCTCAACTCAAATTACTTTCAATGACTAACCAAAAACAAGCCAAACCAATGAAACGAAACTTCTTGTATCCTTCCCATCATTGACAATACTATTCAATAAGTACTCATTCTCATTGGTTGAAAACAAAGGGAAAATTAAATATACAGAGTATAGGGGATTGCTAACCAAATAATCTTAAACAAGCCTAATTTTATCCCTAATGCAATATTTTAGAACTATTATTATAATTTGCTATTTTAATAATTATTAACAATTATAAATCAATTTAAATATTAAATGTGTAATTTTTCAAAATATAGTAAACTTCTAATTAACTGGGGTAGTCAGGAAATTAATTCTCCCAGATAAACAATTCTATGAATAATTAGCAAAATAATCAAAAAATATTTTAAAAATCAGGATTTTGAACAATATGCATTTAATATTAAAAAATAAATAAATTGTATACATACATATATTAAAATGTTCTATTATTTATTGAAAAAAAGGAAGCAAGAAATTTGTTTATTTATAGTAAAAAGTTATTGCAATATTTATAATTTTAATTTAATTCTAATTTTGATCAAACATTACCTAAGATATAATAAAGAAATGAATCTGAGATAAAATAATCCTAATCTAGCCAAATTTCCCCCAGCGGTTTATTTTAGAATTAACTGCCAAATTAATAATTAATTTTTAAATTACACTACGGTGCCACCATCTGTTGGATTAATAATTAATAATTTAAATTTAGGCTAAGGTGGCGCCATCTAATATTTAATAATTGAACTATAATTTTTACTAATTTCCCGAAATTAAAAATTTGCCTTGGCCTGGAATCGAACAAGGGACTTCGGGTTACCGTCCCAACGCCTTACCAGCTAGACTACCAAGGCACTGGCAGAATTTCAATTTCGGGATGTATATAATTTAGGAATTATCGGACTTACGCCGACACCAGCGCTCCTGGACGGGCTAGATCTAGCCACGGGCCCTCTATGGCAAATCCGGGCAGACAGACTTGGCTCAAGTCAGATATCTAATCAAAATCCATTAAACTAGGGGATTAACGCAATCCAAATAATGGCTAGATTAGGATTATTTGGATCGCGTTAATCCCCTAGTTTAATGGATTTTGATTAGAATCTGAGATATTTAAAAATCTTTCAGATATTGCATCTAAGATAAAATATTGATAATTAAACATCATTTCTGGGTTGCAATTAACCCTGATTAATCTATAATTTAGATTAATCACGGTTATAGATTAATCCTGATTAATTTAGATTAATCAGATTAATCTATAATTTAGATAATCCAACCCTAGATAATCAAGAGCTATTATATAAATATGATAAATTTAAACTAATTTTTCTTCAATTTGGTTTTTGAACAATTATTTATTTATATTAATATTTGATTCAGAAAAAATCAACTAAGTTACAAAAGATAACTTAAAATACATTTCATAAATTCAATAGCATTGCCAAATATACAGGGTATCCATAATTAAAGTTCCCCTATTCAGAGCTATCCACAGCCATTACTATTCAAATTATGAAACTTATGAATCAATCAAAAAATTATGAAACTTTGAGTACCCCTTAATAAAGGGATGGGAAAGACATTCAATGAAAAAATTTTAATTCCAAATATCGCCACTAGAGGGAGTATTTCTATTTTATTGACGCATTTAGCTACATTATTAACTTGTAATATTAGAGCAAATCTTGTTCGACATGATGGCCACTGTTGTCAGTTCTGAAATCTCAAAATGGCATGTTCAACAATTGAGCAAAGTGAGTGCCTCAAAATATTGGGCATGAAATGCTGTCTTTAAGATCAGCTAAGATTTTTGTGTTGTCACAGCTGACCAGCTCTTTCATATAACTACACAGCCAAAAATCACATGGATTCAAATGGGGATCAAGCAGGCCAGACATTACAGAAACGGCAGCTTATGACCTTTCTTCTGCAAAATGTCTTTTGAGAATATCTTTAATACAACATGCAATGTGTGGAGGAGCTCCATCTTGCATACTGTTCATTCAAGGCATTGACATGTTTGCAGAGCCAGAACAATTGAGTTTTTTAACAGTGATGTATATTGCTGCCCAATAATAGAACATGTCACTGGATCTGATGGAGTTAACTCCTGAAAGAAGAAGTACACTCCCAGAATAAATGATGCCAAAAATCCACACCATTCTGTTACGTTTGGGGAATTCAATGGAATATCTACGCTTGAATGGGGATTTTCTGAATCCCAAATTCGGCAGTTGTGAGTATTCATGAGCCATCCAAATAAAAATGCTCTTTATCTGACCAGAAGATGTTCCAAGGCCATTTGGAATCGACCTCACAGTGAACAAGAAACTATAGTGAGAATGTTAGTCATGCATCAAATCATATGGAAGCAACTGCTGAACAATTGAAAGTTTGTACGGATAATATTGTAGGATATTCTGGAGGATCTTATGGATAGTAGAAGATGATCTATCCACTACTTCTGCAACATGGCAAACACTAATGTTACCCATATCTTCAAACTTTATGGCAAACATTAGTGTTGCCATAAAGTTTGAAGATCTATCCTCTTCCATCTGAACCACAACCTCCTCTACTACCTCCGTACAAACAAGTTTTCTTCCTCTTCCAGGATGAACAGCCAACAATCCTGAGGCTTCAAATTTCATTATCATTTTCCAAAATGATTTAAAATGATGACTTAAAAATGATTGGACCTTTTCAAAAGCTCTTCAAACTCCAAAATTTCCACAAAGTTACTGTTGTGAAATTGACATTTTGATAAAAGAATTTTATTAGCAAAATGTGATCTTGTAAACTGAGAATCATTTTGAGTGGCAAAGACACTGGAAACAATCCTTTAAATAACAGCACCAGACTGCAGTTGATTATCAACACAAAAAATTTTTTTATTGGAACGTTTTCGGTTATCGTATAACCATCATCAGCACTTTAGAACAGAATACAAGAAGTTTTTAGTTCATTTTCGAACTAGTATTATACAATAGAACATAAACTTTTAAAAATTTTTTAAAAATTAAAAACTTATTATTGCATCTATAACTTCGTTAAAACATTAATGTACTTTATATATAATACGTACGAAGTATAAAAATTTATTCTTAATTGGATATATTATTATCCAGTATGCAAAATTTATTTTTAATTGGAAAGTTTTTAGTTCGAAAACAAACTAAAAACTTCTTGTATTCTGTTCTAAAGTGCTGATGATGGTTATATGATAACCGAAAATGTACCAATAAAAAAAATTTTTTGTGTTAATAATCAACTGCAGTCTGGTACTGTTATTTGAAAAATTATTATTAAAAAGACACTGGAAACAATTCTTCCGTGAATGTTTCAATCTTTTACAGTGCAAAAGCTGATAAATGATGCTGTTTCAAACATTTGCATGTGTGCTATAAGTAGTTTTAAAGTAAAGTACTATAGTGGCAATTTTTGGAACTAAAGGCTGTAGCCGGATAAGCATTGGAAAGTGGCCTTTACATTGATTTGGCCAATTTTTTTTTAGAGGTTGCTTTCTGGGTAACATATACTTTTGCCAAATATTAACGTCGAAATACCGATGATTCCTCAGAAAAAAAAAAGAATTTCGAATTTTGAAAAATAATTTTTTTTCTTGGGAACCGTTGTCGCAAAATATGTGAAATTAGGTTATGGTATAGAGGTACATAGAGTCTATAACTGGTAATTTTTTCGTGATTCTCACTCTACAGGAAATGTGGAAAATAACGAAAAAAAAAAGTTTAAAAAATAAAAAAAAATCTTGTCTTCGGAGGGAAATCACCATTTTTTTGTCAAATATTCCTCATATCCTCCCCTATAATATACAGTATATTAATTTCAAAATTTTTCGATTGGTATAACATATTCATACTTGTAATATTTTACATTCACAGCAAATTTTTCTCAAAACTTGAAAACGCTGGTTCTTGGCATCGAGCTAACGCTGATAGATTAGAATTTCTTTCTTGGTTCTTGGCATCGAGCCAACGCTGAGAGATTAGAATTTCTTTCTGTCGTCACATAATTTAGATGTTCTATGAAAATGCGTTGGGATTTTAAAATGATGTCAGCGTTAAACTGGGTTACGAAAACTTGAGATTTTATTTCTGTTATAATTAATACTAAAGACTTATAACTGGTAATTTTTTTGTTATTCTCACTGCAAAAAAAATGTGGGAAATAATAAAAAATTAATATAGTTAAGTATTATGTCCGCATCTTTATTGAAACAACGAAAAGGGTCAAAAAATAAAAAAAAATGTTTTTTACTTGATTCATCATTTTTTTCTCAAATACAGTGGTACCTTGGATAACGACGGCCTTGGATAATGATGTACTTGGTTAACGATGAGTGGTTGTAAGAAAAAATGTCTTGATTAACGACACAGGCTTTGGTTAACGACTTCTGATTATGTGAACTTCCGGCAAAATATAGCTCTGTAAAACAGCTCGTCATCGCATCACATGATTCGTTAGCTCAGTTGTTAATCGTTATTATTTATCACAATTCAAATCGGACAATATCATTATTAAAATTAATAAATTATAACCATATAAAAATATATTTAAGTAAATGATAATTAACATATAATAATGAAAACAAATTATTTAATTAATTAAAAATAGACGTGCAACAGTTCACTAGTTTTTAGTTTCTTAAAGATGATTTCTAGACGATTATTATTTTAAATTCTGCCAACAAAGTCTGATTCTATTGTTTGTTTATGTTATATATTACTTGAATGAAAGTCAAGTAATATATAACATAAACAATTGAAATTGCAAGTGGTGCGATGTCGCAGTTACGGATTTCATTAGAAGAAAAAAATCATCTGTCTGCGATCCTACAGTTCATATAGACAATAAATCAGCGAATGCGTGTCATTGTTTGTTCACCATTAAAAGGCAAAATCAAATTTTATCTTCATAATAATGGTTGAATCTATAAGCTGCTAATCACTGTTTATAGGTTCGTTTGTCAAAAAACTCTGAAGTGAGCCCAATTGTCCTTCTGGTGAAGATTGATAATTAAAAACTGATTTTGTGAACAATTCATTTCATTAATGTTAATTTTTTTTGTAGGAAATATGGAAAAATAAATATTTTTCCATATTTTTAGGACATTTTAAATGAGTTTTATCTGCATTTTTAATATTTACTATGGTTGTGAGAAGGAGTTGGAACAAATTAATCAATTTTCAATTAAATCCTATGGGGAATCATGCCTTGGATAACGACAGTAATCCTGGAATGGATTACCGTTGTTAACCAAAGTACCACTGTAATCGTAAATTCTCGTCGTCTGCTTTTCTATACAAAAAGAATGTTGTTGCTTTGGGAAAGAAAACAGAATTTTCAATGTCTCATTTGTCATGTGTAAATAGATTGTTCAAATAATCATATGCTTAATCTGTTTATTAATTTCTATTTTTGCCGGCTGCTCAAATTAAAAATCCCAACGCATTTTCATAGAATATCTAAACCACGTGACGACAGAAAGAAATTCTAATCTATCAGCGTTGGCTCGATGCCAAGAACCAACGTTTTCAAGTTTCGAGAAAAATTCGCTGTGAATGTAAAATATTACAAATATGAATATGTTATACCAATCGGAAAATTTTGAAATTAATATATATTATAGGGGAAGATATGAGGAATATTTGATGAAAAAATGGTGATTGCCCTCCAAAGACAAGATATTTTTTTATTTTTTAAACTTTTTTTTTTGTTATTTTCCACATTTCCTGTAGAGTGAGAATCACAAAAAAATTACCAGTTATAGACTCTATGTATCTCTATACTATAACCTAATTTCATGTATTTTGCAACCAACAGTTCCCGAGAAAAAAATTATTTTTCAAAATTCGAAATTCTTTTTTTCCTGAAGAACCATCAATATTTCGACATTAATATTTGGCAAAAGTAAATGTTACCCAGAAAGCAACCTCTAAAAAAAAATCAGCCAAATCAATGTAAAGGTCACTTTCCAATGCTTATCTGGCTACAGCCTTTTTTTTTTTATGAATGTCTTTCCCATTCCTTTATTAAGGGGTACCCAAAGTTTCATAATTTTCTGATGAATAGTAATGGCTGTAGGCAGCTCTGAATAGAACTTTAATTATGGACACCCTAAACTTGTATTTCAACAGAATGCATCACAGTCCATTGAAAGTTATCACAATCACAACAAGAATAAATGACTATAGAGCAGGGGTGGGCAATTATTTTCTGTTGAGGGCCAGATAAACAATCTTCAGGATGAAGTGGGCCATATAAAAATTGAAATGTACCTAAGGGCAAATTTAACTTTACAGCACCATTATGTAATTATGTAATGAAATTACTGATGATAACATTAGCTAATCTATTAATAATTAATAAAACTACTTTGACATAACATGACTTATTCATGTTCAAGCAAAATTGATTCTTACACAAACATATTCCTCTCACCATCACACAGGAAAAGAATAATGATTGCGCCAATTTATCTGCACATGTTCTTGTCAATTTTGCTAACATGTGTAGCCACTTTTGTGATACTTACACAAAGAATATAATTGTGTATCAATATTATTTTTAAAATATACTTTTCTTGTGTTATTTTCTTGTTTGTATGCAAAGAGTTCAAAAGCATCCATATTAAACTATTTTTTTCATTAGAAACATTAGAAAAAAGTTCACCCTACAAATTAATAAATTCAAATAATTTTCTTTAAAAACATAAGTATTTTATTAAATTGACTGGTTGCTAATAACCTATTACATCAGAATGTTACAAAATATTAGATACCTACGTAATTAATTTTGTAAAAACAAATTTACAACTTAATGTGAATGTGAAATTTACCATGTTTATGATTAATTATATCATCAAAATTTAAGAGTAAATTGGTAGTGTACATGTACACTATCATGAGTATCCATTATTTTACACTATAGAGTATCCATTATTTTATTTTTTCTTTTCGAATAGAATTTTACAATGTGGGTCTTGAAACTATGTGTTCTAGTATATGTGGCGGGCCATATAAGATGCCTTCGCAGGCCTAACTCAACAATTTATTATGTTATATTTTATGTTTCATCATTTATTATTTTGTTATTTATGCTTGTAACTAATTTAGACTAATTATAATATCTGTTTAGTATTTTAGCATCTATTATGCAACCATGGTTATATGGCTGATGTTTGTACATCTGATGTTGAATTTTAAAAAATGTTCTTTTAGAATTTTAAGTTATTCTATAGTATTTAAATATTTTTGTGTATAATCCTGCTGATGATGGCTTATTAAAGCTGAAAATACTTCAAGTTTTGTACTTACAAATTGATTATATGTTATTTCTATCTGTTCTGGTGCTTGTTTTTATAGTTATTGAATCTTTGAAGATAGTAAAAAAAAAAACAGCAATAAAATACTTATTTTATTAAAATTTCTAGAGGTTTTATAAATAGAATAATGTTTATAAACATATATATATATAGTTTAACTAATTCAAAATAAATGAACAAGGGCATCTTGAATTTCTAATAAACATAAATATCTGTTATAATAAAATTCTAAAAGAAAAAAAAATGATAAAACTGTGTTTTACTTTGCATTGTTCCATGAATCTTCTTAACTCTTCAGAATGAGAAGATTGAATAACATGTTTATTAGAATCTATCCAGTTTGAATGAGAATTTAAAAACTGCCACAAAATTTCTAATTCCTTTTGCAATCTTTTTGTTTCTATTGCTTTCTCTGTTTTCTGATGTATCCTAAGTAGAGCACTTTGAAGATCTTTCCATCTTTTCTCAATTTGTTGCATTACATTTTGTACTGTTCCAGCATCTTCTCTTAAATTTTCTGAAATTCAAATTATTATTATAATTTATTTTTAATGATATAAACAATTTAAATTAGTGAATTTTAATTTTCATAGCAATAAAACTTTCTTAAACAGTATCTGCTTACTACAATATCAATAAAATAAAATCATAAGCCTTTAGTAGATATAAGATAAAGAATAAAAGATAAACATCAAATCAATTGACAAATTTTTAGAAAAGCTATTTGAGAATTAATTTCAGAGGAGAAGACAGCTATATATATCTTTCATTCATCTTACCTCTCAATTTACATGGAACTATATACTTTGTTAAATTATATCAATTTATATTGCAATATGTTTTGAAGAAACATCATTTTGATTATTAAGGAGCATTTCACATTGTGATGAATATATATTGATATAGATTTTTACATTTTATTATGTTTTTTGTTCTGATTCCAACAGTATGAAAATTTTTCAAGTTTTATTTTTTTCATAACTTTTCATTCTGTATATGACATCAAAGAAAAAACTAAATATTACTATATGAAATCTTATCCATCCAATGAATAAATTTACAGTTTTGAACAGCATTAGGTTCAGTGAATAAAGCAAGTCACAAATGAAAAAAATCAATCTATATTTTCAAAAAAATAATGAAAATAATGTATAAAATAAAAAAAATAATTATAAAATAAAAAATAATGTATTATGCAAATTTTGATTAATAAAAATTAATGAACTTATGTAGTATAAGTAGTTCAAAAATAACATAAATTTATATCGGTAAGGTCTGATCGAATTAATCAAAAAATTAATTCTAATTTAATATAACTGTCTGAAGAATCAATCCACTTGTTGGCCTCGATGGTTTAGCGGTATGATGTTGGGATGTTAGCCCAAAGGTTCCCGGTTCGATCCCGGGCCGAGGCGGATTTTTTCTTCAGACAAATTAGCTAAAAATACTAGTTTAATTATTAATTAATAGATGGCGCCACTCATTGATTTAATTAAATAATAATTATTCTAATTACGAGATGGTGCTAACATTAGTTTAAATTCATTCTAATCATTAAAAGTTACTGTTAGTTTCAAGGGCTATAATTTGGCTAGAAAAATTTAGATTATTTGATATAAATTTATTAAATTTTGTCATTTTTATTGATAATTTATATTTACTGTCATGCTTTTCTTTCATTTCAGTAACTTTTATTTTAATTTTTTTTATAAATTTTCAAATTTAGATTAAAAAATCCAACATATATGAAAATCATCTCATTTCATATATAAATAGCTATAATATTCTTTATTCTAATTGGCCTTAAGATACTTTACTGCCACACTAGACATGCCTTATGCAGCATAGCAAAGTAGGATTGGCTGGAATTTCCAGGAAACAATTAGCTGACATAAAACAATAAAAATGCCACACCTTTTTAAATAGCAGGGAATGTTTATGTTTGCATTTTCTCATTTTTGGCATACAGAACAGCAAAAATAAAACAAAAAAATCAATGATTAATTGAAAATGAATGAAATATTATTCTTTATTTTAACAGAATTAATCAATATTTTAACAGAATTAATCAATATTTTCATATTATCTATAATATTTTATAATTTTTCAGAATTTTAAAGCTCATCAAAGGAAAAATTCAATTCTTATCTAAAATTACAAAACATAATTAATTAAATATCAAAACCAGAATTATTTTTACATGAAAGACTAAAAAATCAAAAAGAAGTGATGAAAAAATCCAAATTTTACTAACAAGTAAGATCTATTCAAAACAATTTTCATAAAAATGTAATTTAAAAAAAATATTTTGGCAACTAAAAAAATTTTTGAACCATCAGAACCATCAGAGGTTCATATTTTCAACCAAAAAACATAAAAAATCTAATTTACAATATTTGTATTAATTAAATCAGGACTTAAACTTTTTTAACCCTTTATTGTTTTTCATTCCATTTCCATGATAAATAAAATTATCAACAGATCTGAACAGGTTAAAAAGTGCCAAATACTAAGAGATTTTATGCTGGACATAAAATTGTACATGAGGTATATAAATAATTTTTGTATTATTTGGATGAAAATAATATTATAGAATGGCTGATGTATGAATTGTTTGGACTTGTTTTGAAGTTAGAGCAATTGGAAATAGACACTTTCCATTCTCTGGATGTTCATGTATATATTAAATATTGAGAATATATAATGACAATGTATAAAAAATTAATGTACTCACAGATCATTGTACATCTTAGTCACCAAGATCCTACAAAATATAAAATGATGTCATTTAGGGTTATATTTAAAAGATTATATACAACACATACAGTATGAAGATGGAATGGTGGAGAATCAAAACATACAGGATCAAGGCTTTACACAAGGTTATTCTCATAAAACTACGAAAGGTATGCATAAAATAGTCCAAAAATGATGGCTGCTCCTAGAATAATTGCTCCTGCAATATGATTTAGATGTGCCAGTACAACATGATTAAAGGATATTGTAAACATCATTTATGACCTCTCTTTGGATAATTTTGCAAAAATGTTGGTCAAGGGAAGAAAAAAAAACTAGCTTATCAAAGATAGACAACCATATTTTCATTGCTAAAGAATACTAAGATCCCCAGAATCCTAGTAAGTTGTCAGGAGTTTATACTATCCCCATTTATAATCATATATTAGAGAGACATAAGGAATACATGGGAAGACAACAAGAAATTTATAAACTAGGTTGGCAGAACATAATACTGATATAACATTAGCAAAACAAGATACAGCATTGGCAGTCAGAACTAATGAAGATAATATATCTATCCAATGGGATAGAGCACTTATCATAACACCATTATTTAGGAATCTAAGTGGAAATACTGTAAGGATTATAGAGATTGAAAAACAAAAGATAATGTCATAAATAATAACATGTCAAAGGAGCTCCTCATGTCATGGCAGTGGTGTGCAAGGAATAATCATTGATGTTTGAAATCACTAATTGCTATATATAGTTTATTAATGACTTTGGTGAATACAGTGGTGTTTCACAATTCGACACTAATCCATTGCCGAACTAATGTCGAATTGAGAAATTGTCAAATTGCGGGACAATATTTCCCATATAAAACTATGTGAAATAGAGTAATTCGTTATCGGTCCCCATCACATTTCCCTAACGGGTGAAGTAAGAGAAATACACTATATTATTTACTTTATTATGTGTGTTTTACTATTGTATAACAAACTAAATTACAAAATACACTATTTTATACACAACACACAAGATCGGAAAATTTATTAACCCTTGGATGTTGGAATGATGTCTTCCAGCAGACATCCTAGCACCCATAATCTTCTCTCTCTGTTGCATGTGGCCACAGTGTCCTAGGAACACCATACTGGCATTACATTTTAATTGTTCTATCTTTCTGCATTTTATCTACAGTTTTTTCCTTCATCTCTTTGCTCAATCATGTGTACTTCTTTTCGGAATTATTTCTCTGGTCAGTTCTCTTTGAACCCATCCTCAAGAAAATAATAATAATAACTATGGTTGCACAAATTTTTTACTTTCGGAAAAATGCAGAATTGAATATAATAATTACAAGTTAATTACTTTCTGAAAAATGTAGAATTGAAAACAAATTTTTTACTTTCTGAAAAATGTAGAATAGAAAATTAACACAAACAACACGGGCAATAAAATTTTTACTTTCTGAAAAATGTAGAATTGAAAATTAACACAAACACAATATTTTACTTTCTGAAAAATGAAGAATTGAAAATTAACACAAACAACACTTATTTTACTTTCTGAAAAATTTAGAATTAAAAATTAACAAAAACAACACAGTCCTTACATTTCACTCAAAATAATAATAATAATTACAAATTTTTTACTTCAACCCTTACATTTCACTCAAAAAAATAATAATAATTACAAATTTTTTACTTTTAGAATTGAAAATTAACGTAAATAACACAGGCAAACATCAAAGTAGCCCAAAAAGAATTGACAAATAGCAAATGACATCACACAATTCCATGCACGCACATACGCCAATCTGCAAAACTCAAATGTTGAATTGCGAGACCATCGAATTGCGAGGCACCACTGTATAAGATTTTATGAAATATTATGCCATTGTCTTAAAAAATAACTTAACTTACATATACTTATTTCAGTTTTAGTGTATAACAAAAGTCTATGTTTTTACTATGTATATGGTAGGTTTTAGTATGTTATATTTTGTGGTGTGTTTAAAGGATATTAATGCTATGCCATTTATATTTTGTTTTCTTAATTACACATACATGTAAATATTTCAATCTTTAAAGGCAGTATTGTCTTTATAAAACTGTAGAACTGACCAAATATGTGAAATATTTAATTTTTTAATTTAAATTGTTTTTACAATGTAAGTTTTTATGTATTAGCTTTGTAATTCTTATATTGAAAATGTCTCTGTGCAGACCAAAAATATTTTACTTTAATAGTGCTTTAAAATATTCTTTTCTCTTCAAACTTATACTTATTCAATTTGTAGAAGACAAGTCAAGGTTTTTTATACATTATGATTCCTGAGAGTGAAGTTTCTATATTATTGTTGCTTTGAAAAATAGAGCAATTACTAAAATGAGTAATGTTTTAATTTAAAGTATATGGTTTCTTAGACAAGTAATATCACTGTTTATTTTAACAGCAATATCAATTAATAGAGAACTAACAGCTTTCTTTCTTTGCAAGTTAATAGAAAAGAAATTTAGCTATTGTCATAAAAATTATTTGGAAAGATCCATGATGAGAGAAGAAACTGTTCACATAGAAACTATACAAACACAAAGCAGTTATATATATGTCATGTATTTAGCCAACTATAATTTTGTTTGTAGTGGAACACTTTCAGTAAAATTAATTATGTGAAGTATCTAATTTATCTAATTTATATCTTTTGGAGAGAGAACTATTTGCTTCAGAATAGTTGGCACAAATTGTTCTATATCCACAGATTTATAGTCTTGAAATTTATAACATTCTCTGCAATGATTGCATCTGTCTTTTTGTGTAACTAGATGTTTTGTGGTCATAGCTATGGTATTTAATCTGTTGTATGCTGAAAGAGTTTAAAAAATGTATGTATGAACAAGCCAGCTACTTAAGTAATTAAGCCTAATTATATTTGAAAATAACAGCACAAAACAGCAGCTGTTATGCTGCTTTGTGCTGTTATTTTCAGATATTATTATTAGCAATTACAGCAAAATATACAATTATTAATAGGCTTAAAATCATTGTTTAAGCCTATTTAATATGCAAAAAATTAAAATTATATTTCACTTAATTTTCATTGAAATCATCTGAAATTTTTAAAAGTTTATTAAGATTTTGTTCTCTTTCTAACAATATAAGCACTTTCTTAAAATTTTATTTTTTCAGACATTTTCATTCTGTATATGATATCACTGAAAGCATGATTTTTTTATATGAATATTTAGCCATCCAATGAAATAATTGCTATTTTTGGGTAGCAGCTAATGCTCTGACTAAAATAAGCCATGAGAAAACAAAATTGGACCATATTTTCAAAAAAAATCAACACCAATTAATAAGCAAATTTTGATTAATGATTATTAATTAAGATATATTGTGTAATTTCTTCAAAATTTACATGAATTTATTGAAATATTGTCATTTTTATTAATAATTTATATTTATTGATATATTTCTAATTTGATTTTTTATAAATTTTCAAATTTATAACAAAAAACTTAATGTAAACAAATCAAAACCAAAATTGTCTCTTCTCATAAATAAATAGCTATAATTTGCTCTAATTGGACTCCCTGATGGTTTACTCCCACATCACTCCCTATATTTTACTTCCTGAAATATAGTAGCTTGACAGAAAAAGCATGGAAAAGGAGTAGCAATAATAAAACAATGCAAGTGCAATGATCTTTTTAATGGTGGATATCTTTGTTTAAATTAATATTTTTTTCAGTTTTTGACAAAAAATTGTGAAAATGAAGTAAAAAAATAAATGATGACCAGAAATCATTTAGGAACCATCATCAGAAACTCATTATGCTATTTTCAAAAACCCTAAACACAACTGCAATAAACTGATTAGGACAGCCCAAACTGCAATTGTAAAATTCTATTGTTTGTTCCTGCCTTGTGCAATATACAGTATTAATAGCCATTACAGTAAGTGACCTTGAGCAGCATATATCATCAATAGCATGCAACAGGTTAAAAGTTCAAGGACATTCTATAGGACAAGAACAGAATTTCAATTGACTTAAGCCAGGATGACTAGAGATGATTTTTTTTGTATTGAAAAACTACATTACGAGTTATAAGGTCATGTGTCTATCATCCTATATCGTCTGTTTAACTTACTCTTCAAAGCATCTTAGACCATATTACAATATTTAAAGCATCTTATGATCAAAAGATAGTCATCAACTTTAATAATTGACCATAAAATGCTTAAAGTTTTATTCATCAAGAAAAGTGTTCTATTTCTTATTGTTGTTGACAGAATAATGTTTCTTCTATTTGGAGCTGTTCTGTTAATTCTGAAAGAGGATATGATATTAATTTCTCCAGTAAATTTAGCTAAGAAGCTATTCTCACTAAAATGATAATCTTGTTAGTAAATATTGTGAAGAATCATATCCAAACCTTTTCTTTATTTCTACTTATTGCCTATTATATTTTTTTATTGGGTATGATTATTTAGTTAAGAATAAAGTTATTTATATCCCAATTCAATCTTTCAAAAATAGCAATAAAAAACAAATGGTTTTGTCTTCAAGAATGCATGTCATGATATCATTCTATATGAATAACATCACTGTTAATTGAGTCTCACAAGAGTTAAAAAATTGTTTCTTTTTGATGGAATTGAAAACATTATATTTATAATGTTAAATATTATAATTGTAATGATGAATGACTTATTTGTCAGTAATATTCTGTGAATAAAAAAAAGTAATTATCTGATAGATTTATGTAAATAAACTTGAATGTGATCCTACCATGTAAATCATTTATAAGGAGACATCCAATCTTTGAAGGTTGAGATGATTGAATTAAAAGCAATGTTAGACTAGTGATTTGTTGGATTACCAATTAAACAATTGAATATTTTCTTGTAGCATGAGTGGAGATTTAATAGTTTAATTAATTTAAGATTTCTTTTGATATTTAGATTATTGATTAATAAATTTATTGTTGTTTTTGAATCTTTGCTTGATAATTAACTAACTTACTTTTATTAAGTTAAGTTACTTTTATTAACTTGTTTGTGTTTTATTATTGTTCCAATATATGCTTGTTAATACTTTTGTAAATGTTTTTTGTGAATTTAATAAACTATTTTTATTATTTAATTTATTTGTTTTTGATATTTATTCAATTTATAGTTTAAATGCATTAATTTTTGTTATCAGATTGATTCTAACACATTTGTGATTTTGTTAATAATCATAAAATTCCAGTTGTTTGTAATGTGTAGTATTAGAATAGTTATTATTTTGGAAATTATTTATTTGGTTGAAGGCTTGGGCAGGTGGACTCTGGAATTATTGCAGACTATTAAATTGTATTATTACTAGTTATAACAACTAATATGAGCGTTAGAAGGAGAACCTGACTGAAGACGGGACATCTGTGAAAACAAACATAAATCGTAATTTTAAACCCCGGTGTCAGGAGAAGCAGTCAGTATAGAACAAACAGGTGGCGTAGACTGGAAAAGATGTTAGGCATACGGGGGGTGGGATAGGGGATATCAGATACAAAAGTTTGCATTTGCATATTAAAATAAAATAAAGTGAAAAAATAAATACTACTACGTTGGTCTTCAGTCAGGTTCTCCTTCTAACGCTCACTTTCTCTGTGCAGCTGATGAGGGGTAGTCCAGCCCGAAAGCACTCCTGCACTATAATTTTATTTAAGGTCCTATAAGCTAGTTTAGATTTTGTTGTATTTAATTAAGGACATAGTTGTCACTTTTAACTAATAAATAATTTATTACAAAGTTGTAAATTACAACTTTGTAATAAATCATTAATAAATCATTTATTAATTGTTCATTCTTGACAGATTCTGGGAAATTCATTAGGATCAGTTGGATAAATCATTTTTTAGATATTTTAGCTGTTACATGTTTTGACAACTGTGAGTTCATTTCAATAGCTTCTTTGAAATGAGCATATTGTGCTTTTGGTGCCATTTTACCTGGACTCTTTGATGAGTAATGTGCAGATTATTAACTGTTTAGGGCAAGGGAATTTAGTTTTATGTTACTTTTCAATTCATTTTCAATTTCTTTTGGAATTAAAAGTGGAAAATGAGTTTTTAATATAATTTCATGAGATCAGACAAGAAAGAATTATTACCTTTAATTGATTGTGATATCTAATTTGATATATTCCTGTTTGCTGTTCATTTACCAGGAATCTGGGAGACAGTCAAGCAGATCATAAAAATGACATAAAAGTAGGGAAAACAGGAATAGTGCTAACAAAATGATTTTATGAATATAATTTAGACATTAAATGGGAGAGTATTAAAGTAGTAAAGACCTGTAAAACTCTGAAAGAAGGTCTATGGAATAGTTAGAGATATTGCAATGAGTCCAATAGTTCTCATAGTTACATGGTAGGTGGTTCTTTTAAATGACTGTATAAATTAAAACATGCAAAATGAGAATTTTTTAACATGTATTTCAATGTAGAGCATTCCAGAAAATTCATGCACTTATGTAGATCATGCATATCAATCCTACTTGAATTAATGTGACATCAGTGAAAGCTGTTGTCAATTATTCACCATTGGAATATTCCTTTCCTTAACTTAATTGGCATAGGCATCTCTTCTTGGTCCTCCTCACACTAAAATATGATGGAATTGCTAACAAAGACTGAAGTAAAGCATAAGGAAGAGAAAAAAAGATGTATTATCTTGCTATTCATAGAATTTCGAGGTGGGTTTTTTTACAGGGTAGTTCACCATTGCTTTCCCAAACCCACATCACTTCACCGCACAACCTCCACAAATGGTGAGTCGTATGTTGCCACCCCCTCAGCGCGTTGAGCTGGAAGTGGGTTGGGGGGTGCGGAGGGTGCAGTGCTGGAAGTGGGTTGAGGGGATCCAGGTCTTGCACCTATGACTGCGAGACCTGGATCCTAACAAAGGCAGACAGGAGAAAGATTGATGCATTCAAACTGTGGTGTTGGAGAAGACTCCTGAGGATTTCCTGGACAGCGAGGGTCACCAATAAGTCAGTCTTGGAGCGCATCAATCCCAATTTTTCCCTGGAAGGCAAGATCACCAAGCAGAAGCTGACATTTTGGTCATGTGATGCGGGCCAACTTGCTGGAGAAGGATGTGATGCTGGGGAGGATAAGCGGAACAAGACCTAGAGGAAGACCAAGATCCGTTAGCTGAATACAATCAAGAAGGACACGGGCAAAAACATCGAGGAACTGCGGGAACTGGTCAGGGATAGGAAGACATGGAGGGACATGACCAGTGGCGGCTCGCCCATAAGGACTGCAGGGCTGCAGCCCTCCCACCAAAATGAAAAGTATGGTACTGAGTAATGGTACTGAAGAGGGATCGTGAACTGATCCGAAAACGTTATACCATAATAAAAAACTTTATACTTGCTAGTAGTGCTGTATCTTTTATATTTTGGTTTAAAGCAAGTAGTTTCTTATAATGTTACACATTATATTTAAGGTGACCCCACAGAAAAAGTCAGGGGGGTCAAGTCAGGTGACCTTGGGGGCCATAACCCTTTGGAAATCACTCTGTCAGGGAAAATGATTCCACTGCAGCCATACTCGCTTTAGACGTGTGGCATGTTGATGAGGAACTGACATTTGGCTGGTACCAGCAAGATAGGGCAACATGCCACACGTCTAAAGCAAGTATGGCTGTGGTGAAATCATTTTTCCTGACAGTGATTTCCAAAGGATTATGGCCCCCAAGGTCACCTGACTTGACCCCTCTGACTTTTTCTGTGGGGTCACCTTAAAGATAATGTGTACAAGAACAAACCACACACCATTGATGAGTTACGTGAGAACATCTGCCATGAAATCCAGACAATCACACCTAATACTCTGGCAACAACATTCACGAACATGCAGCGCCGTATTGAACTGTGTATATAGGTGGGAGAGGTCACTTCCAGCACCTCTTGTAATGTACCTTCATTTCTCAACTATAAAGGTATGTCATGTACAAATTTGGTTTCATATCCTCTTTTATTAAAATTTTTATAACATTTTTCCTGGGGCCCCTTACTAGTGGGACACCCTGTATATTGAACAAAACATTGATACGGGATCATTCTTATTTTCTCATATCGGATCAGTAGTAAAACTTATTTAGATTAGATGATGTCATTAGCCGGGACAGCTCTTCCAGAGGACTGTTTGATTCCGTAACACGTGATTGCTAACTACTACGATGGGGAATGTGGAAGTAAGTCAACTCTTAAACTAAAATATAATACATTAGATAATAATGAAAATAACAATAAATAATAAAAGTGCATAATAAAATAAAATAGGACAGATCAGAGTTTAGTTCTATTATAATTTTCGACCAGCTTGATGAGATCTATTGAATTGTATCACATTTGGCAATTCCACGAAAAGCAGAATCCAGCTGTCGTGTCTTCGTCATTTTTGTGGAGCTTGTCTAACGGCTGTATTCACTATCTTGAGTTAAATAACGAGTTAGTCAACTCGAGGTAAATTCTAACTTCGGATCAGTTGCGAGGTTAACATGGTATTTAGCATGGTCTATAAATATATATGGTCATTCCATTTCGACACAATTGCTGTAAAATTTTTTGTTTTGAAATCCTATTTGAGGTGCTAGTACATGTTTCTCCGTGCAATTCGTACTTGTAACGTAGGTTGTTGTATAGAACTAATTTTATTTTTTTGACAAAAAATGCCATATTCTTGGCCCCATTGTAACATATCTGCTACTATTTTTCCAATTACTCTTTCTACAATCAATTTTCATTAAATTTTCATAAATAAAACTAATTTAGATTTAATAAATAAAGTTATATAAAATTCATCACATAAAAATAATAATTTTACATTTGGAGTGTTAAAAGAATTGAACCCAAAGCACTAGATTGCAGCATATAATGACATTTAATGGAATCAAAATAAAAAACAAAACATTCGCAAATGTTTTCGGCTATACAGCCATCTTCAGGCTTAACAGAACAAAAAACATTTTGAAAAAAGAATATACAGTTTCTATAACAACCAGTTAAACATTAAAATCGGTTAAATATAATGACATCATAGATAATAGGGAGTATTAGCATAACAAGTGGTTACGATTACATTGTAAACAAAATTAATATACAACATCAAAACATCAATAGTATAATATAACAATGTAACAGTCGTGCTTCTGTGTTGCAACAATCTAATTTCACTCCGCCTACGGAGTCTCAAGTCTAGCATTACTTATCACATTTTTTCTTATAGCTTTGTCTACAGCTATCTTCCACGGTTGGGGTGGTTCCCATGCTAGGGGATCATTTAGAAGCTTCCTTCTCTTACCTTGTTTTAAAATCTCAATCAACTCTACAACTTCTGGTCTTGTCCTTTTCTCTATTGGTTTCATTATTCTAGACTCCTCCAGCGTTACCTACCACATTTTTTCTTATAGCTTTGTCTACGGCTATCTTCCACGGTTGGGGTGGTTCCCATGCTAGGCGGTCGTTTAGAAGCTTCCTTCTCTTACCTTGTTTTAAAATCTCAATTGACTCTACAACTTCTGGTCTTGTATGATTCTCTATCGATTTCATTATTCTAGACTCCTCCCATTTTACAGCTAAGTCATCCCCGTAAGCTTGTGTCGCTAGAGCTGTGGTCAATCTGCCATGCTCCAAATCTTTCTTATGCTCTAAAATCCTTTTTCTTAAACTCCTCTTCGTGACTCCAATGTACGCTGCTTCTTTTCCCATTTTAATGTTGACTGTCGGGATATTATATACACCACTTTTATCCGTTTGCCTTATCGGGTCTTTGTCATTTCTTAAGAGGTCAAAGATCGTTGGCCCCCTAGATGTTGTGTTTAACGTAAGTGATGTAAGCAGTTTAGAAGGTTCTAAGTATTTGGAGTGTTTGTTCTTTATTTGGAGTGTTTTTTTACAAATAACAAGAATACTTTATTCACTATTATATACGAATAAGTTTCATATTTTTATTTATTTTATTTGTATCAATATTTTTATTTAAAATATTCTAACTCTTGGAAATTATATATTATATTTCAGTTTTTCTTTTAATTTAGGGATAAAAAACATCAGCTAAAGAGGGCCAATAATTCCTGTGAAATCTAAACTATGAAGGATTAAAAATAATTTAATAGAAGAATACATTATTCTATAAATATGAAGTATAAAATAAAATTGAGATATAATTGAAATCATTAATTGGCCAAGTATTAATGATCCATCAAACACTCTCACAAATGCTAATAAATTTTGTTTTGCTTATAGAAAGCATAATTATGTTAGCTGTGTATATGCTGCAGCTAACATAAATAAGTTTACTTAAAAAAATTTTGTAGAAGAATTTGTCTTAATATCTTATTTTTTAAAACTTGCTTTATTTAAAGAATATCAAATGTTAATGGAAAAATTTAAGAATTAGGCAATGAAAAAATTGGGGGAATAAGAGCACACTATAATTCATATAACCATATAAAATTGTACATATAATTTTAACTACATCAATTCAACTTACTTGGCAATTAATTGAATAAAATGACTTTGTTATAAAATACGTGTTCATCACCGCTATTAGGACACACAATAGGTATATGTGTGCAATCAATTGCTCCAATTATGCCTGGAAAGTTGTCTTTTGACAGATTAAAAAACTACTGCATTACTGATGGTAATTCTGATTCTGTTGGGAATACTATTTCTCTTTTTATGTTTAGCTAAAGGTACAGCAACGGCTTGAATAGTTCTGAAGCAATTGCTTTGTATTAATTGATAAAAATCATGAATTAAAATGCATCCTGTAAAGCAAAATTGCAAATTTTTTATATTTTATATAAAATTATCTATATTTAGTGGCATTTATTGTAAAATATATATAAAACTACTGTACTCATATATTTTTGGAAATTCTTATTGCTTACATGACAATTACTGTTAATAAATTATTGTATACTTGCAACCAGTAACAACTGATACTGCAAGGAGAGACGGCCCGCAGGCCTGAGGACGATATTGGCAGGCGTTGGCTTAAAGTGTGGTGAGAGACGCACGTAAGGATAGGTAAATGAGAGTCAGCAGATAAAACAGAGACGACGTTCAACAAAAAACTTCCTTTATTTAGAGAGACCTACAAACCACGATTAACTGTGACATAACCTCTGACATTTAAGAGAGAATTACCTGAATTATCTCGAGTTCAATGTTGAACAACGTATCTGGCCGATCTATTGATTGACGACCAAGATTACTGTTATCATCGTTTAAGTCTTTAGTCCATACACATACAGTCTTTATTCCTCTATTGACAATTTGGCAAACAGGCACCAAGGTTTTCACAAATGAAAAGAAAATGTCGCACAGGTTGAAGTCAGCTGATACTTGGAGAGTGAATTAGATTCAATGGGGCCTCCAGACCTGACACGGATTCTCGGCGCTACCCCGGAGTAACTGATGTTAATCGCTGAAAGGAAACGAAAGCTGAAGCAAAAAGACAATTGGAGATCCTAGAAGGCAAAACGACTAAGCAAGCGAAGAAGCAAGTAAAAAGAGCAAGCCCTGATCGACAGCGGCACGTTCTCTTAAATACTCGGGACCTTCTGACCCCTTTTCCCGGGCTGAGAACTAAGATGTTTACTTTCTTGGAATGATCTCCGAATGACCCATAGAATAGCCATGAATCGGACACGATTGAACGGCTAGGATTGATTGATTGATTGATTGCTATTCATATATAATTGTGTGGTAACTAAAGGTGTCATCTGAATGTTACAAAGAATAAAATAGCAATATCAAGACACTGTTATTTATTTTGCTTTATGTTTTTTTGCTCAGATTCTGATCATCCTTGAATTTTTATATACCTATAAACATTGTACTTGTGTGATAGTGGTTCAATTCATCTATTTTGCAATTTTTGTGTAGAAACCAATGCATTCTTAAATTTTGACTATATGGTGATTATAGAATAGGTTTTAACATCTGTGAAGCAAACTGAGAATTTCTGCTTTTTATCCTAAATCATGTACCTATGAAAGTTTTCATGCATTTCAGAGAAATGAGATATATTCTACAAATTCTAGCTCCAAAAAAACATAAATACAGATCACATAAAACAAGAACCAGGTATATAGAAATGTGGTAAATGGACTGAAAAATGAGCAGTATTACTATATAACCATGCTTCCGAATATTTCAAAGATATGGTTATATAGTATACAAAAATCCTATAAGAATAAAAAAAATATTTATTTATAAAAAAAATTTTTAAATCATAGTATAATTGTAAAAATATTCACAAGATGAGATACTCTAAACAAAGAACATTAATAAAATTTGAAATTTAAAACAAATATTTTTAATTGTGTCTAACATGTGTAATTTTGTATTAATATATGTGTGCTGAAGATAGTTATGTATTTTTAACCAAAAACTTTCTAAAAAATAAATGTTAATGTGTTTTCCCTAATAGAATAGTATTGAATTTATCCATTTATACAAGGAATCACAAACACTTTAAGCAGGAAAAATATACTATTTTATTATTAGATATATAGTACATATACTAATAATAACTTTCAGTAATGTTTTCAGCCTTCTATGGCTCTCCTCAGCCAGTTCTCTCAAATGAGCAGCGTCTAGATGCTAATTTGAGAGAACCAGCCAGATGATCTTCAATATTTGTTTCTAACAAAAATCATTAGCTTATTGATTCTTTCAATTGTTTTGTTAAAAATATGAATATGTATGACTGTACATAATTTAATATTTTTTAGATATTTAAATATCTAAAACTGATTAAATATGATCAAAAATACATAAATTGGATGTGTTGTGTTATTAGTGCATTCTATGATACTGGCACAATCCATTATATTTATTTCTAAAAAATACCTATTTCTTCTCAATTCTGTTATTAAAAATATGTGTATGATTGTTCGTATTTAAATATATTCAAAAATATTAATTTATTAGATACTTCACAAATAAGATTGGAAATATATAGACTAATCTATTTTAGCAAATAAACATAATGGCCACTACTGTACATATCATCATTTAATGTTAAATGGAAATATAGCAATCTATATAATAATCTTTCTGATTGACAATTTGTGCATTTTTTGATATTTTTGATCATTTATATATCATATGGAATGATTATTTTACAGCTGAATTCAAACATCAGATTTGTGCTCTCACAATTGTATGCACTGATAGGCTTTCTATTTTTGTGAATTGCAACAACAAAATTTTTGTTGCACATTTTAATTCTGATTTTTTTATCATTTAAACTTTTTTAAATATTTTCAGTGAGATTTGGAAATGAGAAAAAATTTTAATATTTCTTTGATATTTTCTGCCAAACAAACACTTCAATAAAATTGTATTGTAAAAAATATGAATGGTCATGACACGATGTGATAGTATTCTGATTTATATCCATCCTATTTTAGCATTGCATTATGACATTTCAATGCCATAAATCAGATTTTTGTTTAAGTGGCCTTATTTATTTCAATAGTGAACTGGATTTGGAAAAGTTTTAAAATTATAAAAGAAACTATCTATTTATTTCAACAAATGTCATTTTGTTCTAATACTTGAAAGTTGAGAGGTCAGTTTACACACAAGTTTAAAATTTTTACTGATTTTTATACTATGAAGTTGAGGGGGGTTGGCTTATACATATATTACAATAGTTATATTGTAATATGATATTTCTTTTACATTTTCTGCCAAACAATACAATAATATGTGCACCAATAATGAAATTAGTTTAATTAATTGATAATATATAATAAAAATTTTACTAAAGAACTAAACATCAAATTAGTGGTAATTTCTTACTCATACAAATAATTGTATAAATTCAACAAAATCTCATTTTCAGAAAGAATATAGATTACCAGTCATCAGGAAATATGTCTGAATGTAACATGACAATTACACTTTGATTCCTGTCCAGCTTTATCTCTACATTATGTCACAATGTTTTGATGCAATAAATTTGATATTTTGTCTTAAGTGTCAATATTTATTTTGATAGTGAATTAGAATAGATTTTGAAAAATTTTTTAATTATAAAAAAAATTATATATTTATTTTAATAAATATCATACCGGCTTTCTGAGAAGAGAATCAAAAATATTACATATTCGACTTGGATGGATTTTAAAGTCGGGGGATGTAACGGTCCCCTTGCCGCACGTGTGCACCTAATGTCAAGTGGTTATTTATGTTGTTGTTTGTCAGCCTCCCCTGCATTCCTTTGCCGTAGTGTGGAAGCGTTGGAAAGGAGATCGGGGTGAGGGTCTGTCATTCTTCCGCCGTTACTCTAACCGTTCGGCAGCATCTCTTAAATAAAGTCGCATTTATCCATCTATACGTTTGATGTCATTTCAATATAATTACAGTATATAATCTTTCAAAACAGGAAAAAGATGAATAAGAACAGTAAATCTCATAGCTATCAAAATTAATCACTAAAAATTTTCAGTTTCCAGATAGCTTTATTCCAATCAAAAAAGTTCTAATGCAATACTAGATATGAAATGATAAATAAATTATTTTAAATAAGGAAATATTTTCCTCTTTCAAAACTATTATACTCTACATACCATTTCTAGTTAGATACAAAAATATATATTTTCCTCTTTCAAAACTATATACTGTACATATCATTTCTATCAGATACAAAAATAAATTTCAGAAAATTATTTTTCCTAAAAGGAGATATGTAATACTGTACATACCATTTCTATCAGATACAAAATAAATTTCAGAAAATTATTTTCACTAAAGGAGATATGTATCATAAAAAGTTTGAACTAAATTAAAAATTATTTTATGAATGGAATTGAAATTGATACACTTGAATCGAACTAAATTATAAATTAGGTACTTACGTATTAACGCCACCGCAGCTGTGTGTACAACAATACGGCATAAAGAGCAATCTTGTTGTACACACAGCTGCGGTGGCGTTAATACATAAGTACCATAATTTTGAACTAAATTAGAAATTATTTTATGAATGGAATTAAAATTGATTCACTTGAATATTTATTTACCAATATATCAACAAATAATAGTGTTTTAAATAATCATGTGAAAATTTTTAATGAACTAAATTCTAAATTATTTTATGAATGGAATTGAAATTGATAAACTTGAAAATTTATTATTATTTTTATGAATGGAATTGAAATTGATACACTCGAAATATCATTTACCAATATATCAACAAATAATAGTGTTTTAAATAATCATGTTCAAAGTAATTATAATGAAAATGTAACAGGATGGCTTTAAAGTTCGTAATTATAATGTTGCTATTATCGAGGAATTATGCCTTATTTACTAACTTATATTAAAATGCAACAAAGATTTATTTCAAATGACCATAGTATATCTGCTACAATCCAGAAATTTTAATAAAGGTCTTAAGAATCCAAGCACAAGTAGCAGTGACTAAAATACATTTTTTATTCAAGCTTATTAAAATCATTTTGGGACTGATCTATTTTGATAACAATAACCAATTGATAGCATTAAGCAATCCATGTCAAAAAAGTACAATTTTTAATTTTCTTTTGTTATACAGACTATACTGTACTTTTGCTGTTATATATAGTGTAACCTTGGCTAAATGTTTTTGTCAGGACTCTTAAAAAAAATATGGATATGGGAAAATGATAGCTGTAGGATTATATAAAATGAAAATTAGATTAAAAGATAATAATGATAATAATATAGATTAGAACAAATTTTAAATAATTATCGCACAACGTATAACAAATTTTTAAAAATTGATCTAGCTAAATAAAGGTTAAAGGAATATAATATAAAATCAATATATCAACAAATAATAATAATGTTTTAAGTTAATTATGTGAAAAGTAATTATAATGTTGCTATTATTGAGGAATTATGCCTTATTTACCAACTTACATTAAAATGCAACAAAGTTTTACTTCAAATGCCCATAGTATATTTGCTACGATCCAGAAATTTTAATAGTTTTTTCAGCATTTGTATGATCTTTGTGCTCAGATACAATAATTCAGCCCATCAAATAGATAATGATAATAATGATGATGATAATAATTATCAAAACTATACAGCAACAGATTAAATAACATTCTCAAAACACATCTGAATGGAAAATGGAATTTTTATACTGAGCATTACACTGAAATACATTTTCAATTACTACATTGTATTTGTAAATAAATTTGTTTTGGAAACAAATGTAGTTGTTCTATAGGGGTGTGCGGAGGTTGAGGATATGCGAAAATAATATTGGTAATAGTGGAAAACACCAAAAAAAAAAAAAGAATTAAAATAAAGACAAAACCAAATATAGAGTTTTAGTTTATAAAAAGGAACTTATATAATATTTGTCACTAGACCCATCCATCACTAGTCATAACATATGATTATGTGTCCTTCCCCTCTTCATCAAAACTGCCACTTTGATTGAAAGTGGTCCATCATTTTAGTCAGGGCCTGCTTTAACTCAGTAAGCAGATGATGCAGTGCATCGGGGTGCCATCGGAAGGAGAGTGCCAAAGTTAACATTTTTTTCAATATTGTAAGGGCGCTGAGCAGTAACGTACCCATAATCTTTGGTACCTGGGACGGCAAGTTTTAGCCTCCTCTTTCCTTCCAAAAAAATCTATTTAATTTTCGAGACATTTTATTTTACATTCTTCCCCCCCCAGCACTTAATATTTACGAAATGCTTAACAAAATTTGTGCATTTTGATTTGAATTTGATCTATCTACATATTATATATGTATGTCGTATTTAGCATCAAATTTTAAATTTAAAAAATTTAAAATTTGATGATTTTTTTTTTATTTATGAATTTAAAAATACAATAAATAACAAAAATTTAGATTTTAAAAAATAAAAAACGCAAAAATAAGACTATGGTAGTAAAGTTCAAAAGTGGTGAGCAAGTATATACTTATCAGACCACTTCATTGGTCAAGCAGTGAGCAGGGAAAAGAATTATGATTTGCACCTATAAAATTAAATACAATAGGTTAATTAGATTTTTGGATAGCATATCTCCAACGGTCCCCATTCCACCTCCTAATGGATGAAGTGAGAGAGAGATATACTATATTATTTATTTTATTATATGTGTTTTACTATTGTATAACACACTAAATTACAAAATATGCTATTTTATACACAAAACACAATTTATTAGCCCTTAAATGTTGGAATACTATTTTATACACAACACATAATTTATTAGCCCTTGGATGTTGGATTGAAGATATGTGTTTTACTATTGTATAACACACTAAATTATAAAATACACTATTATGTGTTTTACTATTGTATAACACACTAAATTACAAAATACACTATTCACAATTTATTAGCCCTTGGATATTGGAATGAAGTCTTCCAGCAGACGTTCTAGCACCCATAATCTGCTCTCTCTGTTGCAAAACATTGCCACAGTTGTCCTAGGAACACTATACTCAAGTTACATTTTAATTGTTCTATCTTTCTGCACTTTATCTACAATTTTTTCATCCCAGTTTTAAAAAAAACTGTTTTTTTTTTTTTAAACTGTTCCAATTTAGAATAAGTATATTTGTAACTGAAGATGGCATTAAGAAATGCTGAAAACGTTTTTACAATTTTGTAAATAAAAGCTTTTTTCCTTATATACTGCTAGTAGTTCTGACTGTGATAGAACTTTGTTTATATCTCCAAGCTTCAGTTATATTATTGGCTTGCTAAATATTGATAACATTCTCCGTTAAGCCCGTTTTTAACATCTCTATTTTTTCGGAAATGAAAAGTTCTCTAGGGTCCTGCATTCTCTTGATTATTTTTGCTTCATCCCATAAAATATCCAGATCTTTTTCATAGGGTCTTTGGGCCAAGGCTGTAGTAAGCTTCCCTTTCCTTACATCATCTTAATGTTTTTGTAGTCTATTGCAAAAGTTTCTCCCTGTAGCTCCAATGTAGACTTCGTTTCTATGATCCTCTACATTATTAAACGGTGTTTATTAAGGGTTTATTAAGGGTGGCTTTCCTCTTTTCTTTATCATTCCTTAACAAGCCAAACACCATGGTCCGTCTCCTATAGGTGCATCTTCGGTTATTCTTTTTTTAAAACCTTACTAATGATCTTATATTCGTGGAGCCTATATGATAGAGCTATCAACTATTCTCATTGGGCTGCATATCTCTCTGTCATCCTGGACTTGCCGTGAAGACTGCTGCTCCTCCAAAAGCTTCTCTTTCTGTTCTACAAGTAAGATTTTCATAAAATTCCATCTATATCTGTGTTTAACTCCACATAAATAAATTCTATTAATTTCTTCGTTTAAATAAAGATCAATAAATAAATTCTATTAATTTCTTTGTTTAAATAAAGATCGCTACTACAGTGGGTTAATGCCCTTCTAAAATACGCCTGAAATGCTGATTTTTTATAGGACCAAGGGTCATTAGACCATCTTGGTATAAGAACTGGTGTGTTCGTTGGTTTAACATAAACAGTAGTGTCCAGACTTTCTAAGTTGGCAAAGATCTTAACATCTAAATAACTGTGCTTGGATTCTTAAGACCTTTATAGGATTGATAATAAGCAGTTTTATCTTTATTAGCAAATTTTAATAAAGTTGTTTTTCAGCATTTGTATGATCTTTGTGCTCAGACACAATAATTTAGCCCATCGAATTATTTTGTCAAATGGAATTATTATATTGGGCATTATACTGAAATACATTTTCAATTTTTGCTTAAAATTTTTTTAATCCATTTTCTATATGAATTATCTGTATTTAATCCAAATTCTTATTTATGAAGTTTTAATTAATTAATTAATTAACATTAATTTTTCAAAGTAATCTTTAATGATTACAATATCTTATTGTTAGTAATTTCGGAACAATTAAAATTGTATTAATTGGCATTGTTTCAACATATTTGAAGAATCGAGGGAAAAAAACAGATCACGACTGCAAAGTTGTTGACTTAAAAATGATAATTGTGAACTAACATTAAAAATTTTGAAATTTATTTTTTACCATACGTTTAAACCCATAAAATGTTAAGGATAACCCTAAGGTGTTTTCATTCTAATTTATCAAAATATAGAGAAATTCCTGCTAAAACTAATTTTACATTATTATGTTTGAGCTATAAGCTTCTATAAGTAACTCTATACAGATTCATCTCAAAGTTATGTTTGATTTATAAACTTCTATATGTAACTCTATAGAAATTCGTCTGCTATACTGAGTAATCGACACCAACGCCGCCCTAGTGATTAAAATCTAGACCTTCACATTTTTTCTTTTGTTATAGGTAGGAGTGACCATATACTATTTATAGACCATGCCCTTACGAATGGTGCGGCATTACTGTTGCCAGATCTGGTGATTTTTTATTGAAATAAAAATTAAAACTTATTTTTGATATAAGAATTTACTTACTATTGCTCTAGTTCTTCGTGATTTTCCGTAAACTTACGTGCATGTGCCAACCCGTGAAACTTAAATGTCGAATTGTGAGGCATCACTGTAATAATTGAAAGTGATACAAAAATTTTAATACAAATATCTAATGAATAGTAATAATGTTTCCAGCTCTTGACTTCCCAATCTGCTTGGTACCCGGGGCGGACTGCCCCTTCTTCCCTCTTTGGCACTGAGTAAAAAGCTGTATTAGGGCACTGGGACCTCTAGACCCGGTACTGATTTTAGTGTTCAATTGAGCTGTTAGATTGGCCACATGGAAATGCTTTGACTTTCCACTCTGAAGGATCCAGATTTAAGTCTCTACTCTAACTCTTTGAAAATATTTATCATGGGTTTGGGGCCTGGCCCATCGAAGTGTGTCCTCCATCATCCAGCTGACCCCTTCACAGGGATTGGCAGCCTATAAAAAGGTATGAAAGGGGTTAATGAAAAGAAGCAATACTCATAAATGGAAACCCTAATCAAAGGGTATGCGAGAGAAAAAACATTGGAACTGCTGTCCTAATAAATCCTAATTCTGCTAAATAACCTTTGATTATAATGGAATTTTAATAATTTCAAATAATTTAAACTAATATTAGCATCATCTCTGAATTATGAAATAAACTAATAATTAAATTAAGTGATGCCATCTATGAATTAATAATTGAACTATAATTTTTGAACCCTTGAAGTAAGTTGTTTGGAAAGTAATTTTGTTTCTTTCCATGAGTGTTTGTTTGTTGTATTTTTAACCAGCCAACTTCATTCTAAACCGTATTGTCATTATATTTTTTTTTTGACAGCTGACATTTCAAGGTTTATTTATAAAAAAATTTTTGATTCTGAGCAGTTGTTTTTGTTTTTTGGTGTCATATCAAAATGGAAAATAAAATGGAGATTTTCAGCATGTTTTTCTGTTTTATTACACAAGAGAAAAAACATTGGGAACCACTGCTTTAGAAGTATGTAAATTTTGGCACAATCTTTTTGAATCACCCTGTATAAGATTTTTTAAAATCATGTTTGAATTAACACATTTTTCTAGTTTCATTTTATTTTCCTGAAGATACTATAAATAATTTAGGATAAATTTTGATAGTTTGAAATAAATTTTAAACTCAAAATTCATATTACGTTTTAAGTCTTTATTTCTATTGATTTATTAGTACATAGGCAACTATTCTGTTTTCATGTAAGTTGTTTTTCTACATATATCTTTCATTATCAGATTATTTACTTTGCATTAAAATATTTTCAGATTTTTTTAATTATTATTATACTACTAAAAATTTATTCTCACAGTTAGCAGAGTACAGTTCCTATTTTATTGGTTAAAACAATTAAAATAAAGCATTATAATAGTTAGCTGACTGATAATTTTAATCTGGTTTATCTAATTAATATAAAAAATATTTAAATTAAAATTTTAATTTCTCATATTAAGAATTTTGACTTTAAGTACTGATGATTGATTATATAATAGATGGTTTTGTATAGTTAAATAATTAAGATAGAATGAAATGTTAAAAATTTTTTGTATTTTAATATATTAAATTCTTAAGAATATACTTATATATTTGAAATGATGTGAATTTAAAAAAAAATTATAATAAAACATAATATAAGCTCTCAATTATATAAATGTACTCCACAAAAAATTTAAGTACTGTATTTAAAAAAATTTATCAAAACTATATTAAGGTTTTTTCTCACTAGCATGCTAGCAGTATTTTACTGCTTTACTTTTCTGCCTCCCAAAACCACTCAGCAGTTCACATTAATTCAGTACATTAATGTGAACTGTTGAATGAGTTTTAATGTGAACATTAAAAGTTTATTATGGGAAAGCTGTGAAGACTTTCCACCAATGCTTTCTGCATTTCAGTAGACATAGTGCCTACATTTTGATTGTTGTATACAGTATGATTATGATGGAAAATAAAGTGAAAATTTTTGTTTTACTCTATCAATAACCAAACAAGCAGCCATGTTGAAATCTAAAGTAAACTATGGTGTGTTGCTATAGATCAAAAAGCAGAATGGTAAGCTACAGCAGCAATTGAAATTGAAGCTGCTTTATTTCAAACTGTCACTGAAAATCCATGCCTCAAACCACTCTCTGATCTCGTGGGATGATGTCATAAGATAATTTTCCACACTGAAACCGCATTAATGAGCTTAAACTTTATACAATCCAAACATCAAGGGAACTTTAATCCAAATAATCTAAATTTGAATTTAAAATTTTGAAATTTGAAAATAGAATCATTAAAAGTTACCATTAAAGCTTCAGGGGCTATAATTTGGCTAGAAAAATTTAGATTATTTGCATTAATGAGAACGATGTATAAAATATTTCATTTTTAAAAATGAAAATTATTGATATTTTAAAATAAAATATGTTTATTGAATATAAGTAGATTTAAATTGAAAAATATTTTTGAGATGATAAAAATGAAAAAATTAAATTAAAAACAAATATTGCTTTTAACATTTCATTGTAAAATTTTATCTTACCAGTTAGTTTTAAATCAGTGTCTTATCTTTTCCTGTAGAGCAAACATTTACTTTTATTTTGATTTTTATCAAATTAAAGGTCAAACTTTAATTCATTTATTTAACTAGGAGAAAAATAAACATTTTATAAAATTAAATAAAATAGTATATATGTAGATCGGAAGAGCTTATAAAATTAAATAAAATAATTATAGTAGGTAAAATAAAATTTTTTAAATTAATATAATTCATTAAAGATAAAATTGATAACTACATTTTTGTAATTGATATATCAATCATTATTATGAAAAAAGCAAATTTAAATTATAACTTAAATGTTTTAGTTATTTAATAATAAACTTATTGCTTGAATAAATAATAATAAGTAACTTAATTTAATTATAGAGATATGTTTAAGAAAAATCACTTAAAATAAGAATTTTGTATATATGTAATTAAAAATTTTAAATATTTGAAAAATAATGCAATTCTAATAAAATAAAATAAATAAATATGAATATGACATGTGCAATGAAGTCAAATTTAGTACATTTTATTAAAAATAGAAATATTTTCCATCTATAATAGTTTGAAATCAAAAATAGTGTAAATTTATCTCTCTATTCTATAAAAATAAGCTTAATAATTACTATATCAATTATTTACTTAAGAAAATTACTAATAAGGCAATTATTTAGTTATCCTTAATTTATCTCTATATTCTATATATTATTTTATTTATTCTTCTTGGATAATATTTTTAAAAATAAATTTTTGATAAATATATAATCTGGTTCAAGCTTTTGGTGATGATGAATTTGATCTAGATTATATTCTAAATAGTTCTATTTAATAAAAATACTTCATAACTTTAGTAAAAAATATCAGTAGCAGCTTTTGACTTGAAATTGTGGGGATGCTGCAACTTTCAAAATATGCATGCCATCATGCATATACACTGTAAATACAGTGTATTCATATTTGGACTAGTTTATTAGAAAATGTCCTGAAGGGGCAAAATAAAGGTGAATATACTTGGAAGTATCAAATGTTGAAAAGAAGTGTACAAGCATCATTACGAAATGTCCAAGACTTAAAATCAATTTTTAAAGCTGAAGCACGATACACTTAGACACGGTATGCCTATGCGCATATCTCCTACGTAATGTGTCGTCACTAATAGTTCTGTTTAATAAAAATACTTCATAACTTTAGTAAAAAATATCAGTAGCAGCTTTTGACTTGAAATAACTGCAGACCGCGCATCGAATCCGCGGCCCATACAGGAAGTCAGCACTGACGGACAGCGTGCTACCGACTCAGCTACTCGCCATTCTGACGTGTTCGCAGATTTTTTAATTATACTCGTATATAACAGCTATGAAAACTTTGAATCCATTTTTTTCGGAATTGGCTGAATAGGCTGCACTAATATTTTATCATATTAAGACATGAAGGGTAAACTACCAACACACACAAGTTTGATTCCAAAGTTCAATTCCTCCAAACCGCGCCTTCTCCTTGTGAGATAATTGATTCCAAAGTTCAATTCCCAGACCACACCCTCTCCTTGTTAGTTTAAATGAGGATGTCAAAAATCACTTGGTTCAGTTTTTTTGCAAGCAAAGATCAGAAATTCTATGAACATGCTACTACCAGAAAGATGGCAAAATGTTAATTTTATTTAATTATAAAATATTGACATATTGACCAAAATAGTCAATATATAATTAAATAAAATATTTATATATTATAAAAAATTGTCGTTCATTTTCATGTAAAAAACAAAATTACTTTCCGAACAACCCTATAGTTTGTTATTACAGATAGGCCTCGATTATTATGAATAATTGGTTCCACGAATTTCTTGCACTATTCGAAATATTAACTATATGTAAAATATGGTAATTGGTTCTTGATTTGTGAGATTCCAGCCATTAGCCAACCTCCACAATGAATAACCCCAATACTAACTTAACACTAACTGTTTAAGTAATATTTATTTTCATATTTTACATTGTTGTTCATCATCTAAATCGGGGTGGGCAAACTTTTGGGAGAAAGGACTATATTGCATCAATGACATATAGCCTAGAGCTGCACTTTCCCAGTGAGCTCTATCCTTCACCATTTGACCCCCTCCACTGATGTGGGTGTAGTGTATGGTTGGAAGTGATCTTGCCCTTTAGTAATTTATCTGATTGGAAAGGGGTTAAAACAAAATAGCAAAAAACTCACAAAATCCCACATTCACCTAATAACTGTCTGAGGTGATAAAATTCTCTTAGAAAGTTATGTAGCCAAAACAGAAAGATCTTAAGGGATGCATTTGTTGATTAAGATATAATAAAAGGGTGACATGCTAAAATTAAGCCAATTTTCTTAATAGATCAGCTTTCATTGGTTGTTATAAGAATCATGGGTTTGAATAATACCAGCAGTCCGAAAAAAAGGAAATGCCATTTTCAGAGAAGCTCGGCAGGGTTGAAGTTTTTTTAAATTATATATTAAAATTATAATTTAATCATTTTAAATTTGAAACAATAATTAAAAACATACCTGTTTAGGAAATTGCACAAATATTAAATACAAACACCGTGAAATTACAAAAGGTATTGAGTCGATTGATTGACAAAATGATTTTATTTGATTTTGAATGTATTTTGCAACCAATTTCTTACGCAATGACATTCATTCTGGTTAACGGTTAATCAAATGTATTTTCATAAGAAATGTGACATTAATGACATTTACAGTTTACCATATGAATTGTTATTTATTACTTTTCTAGAAATTACATAAATTATACTGCTAAGATATGGAACAAATTTAATATTTTTTGTATTCATTTTATTTATCGATAAAATTTTTGGCACATTATCTATTAGTTGGAGGGCCGCATTAAGTAGTTCCGTGAGCCTCATGCGGCCCGCGATTTTTCCACCCCTGATCTAAATTAATAACTTACCAGGAATTGCGTCTCATACCATCATCAAACCAACCGCCAAATCGAAACCAAAAGAGCAAATCAAAAGCGGAAGTGGAGCATTGCTTTTATGTCGCTTAATCACATCCATTTTTTGCTCTAGCATAATCACTAACATCTTCTTTTTTTCATTTCCTGTTTTATCGTCAAAAGTGTTCTTCCTTTTATCCATTTCAATACTTTTAAAAGAGAAAATTCTGTACTATACTGTATGTATACGATAGCAAAGCTAAATAATAGTACAGTAATGTTAAACAGTTAACGGCAAAAAGCCCATCTTTCTGATGTTTCACCCCTTCAAAATCGTGTGACCGTTCTTGGACTTACCAGGAATTGCGTCTCATACCATCATCAAACCAACCGCCAAATCGAAACCAAAAGAGCAAATCAAAAGCGGAAGTGGAGCATTGCTTTTATGTCGCTTAATCACATCCATTTTTTGCTCTAGCATAATCACTAACATCTTCTTTTTTTCATTTCCTGTTTTATCGTCAAAAGTGTTCTTCCTTTTATCCATTTCAATACTTTTAAAAGAGAAAATTCTGTACTATACTGTATGTATACAATAGCAAAGCTAAATAATAGTACAGTAATGTTAAACAGTTGACGGCAAAAAGCCCATCTTTCTGATGTAAGCCAAGTGACTGTTCTTGGACTGCTCCTCGTCCGGTTTTACTAACCGAAAATTAACAGTAATTTGTTAATTGACATCATAAAAGGAGGCGGAGCTTTGTTAGAAGACTGGTCTATGCTTACAACTTGCATTAATCAAATATTTGCTCGCACTAACTGAAAAACAGTATCAATTTTATAAGTCGCACTAATCGAGGCCTACCTGTATATGTCTGTGCTGATCAAATGTTGCCTGGCAAGTACCATGAGAGGGTCTTTGGCTTGTTTAAGCCTAGTCAGGAAGACTTCTATCAGTTAGTTCCAATGTCTATAATTTGAAAATTTCTAAATTACTGGTAATAATAATAATAATAATAATAATGTGTGAAGAATCAACTTGCCAGATTGGCCTCTGTGGTCCTGCAGTTATAATATCAGGATAATAACCTAAAATTCACTGGTTTGATTCCAGATTGAGACAAAATTTTTCTTTAGATAAATTAATTTAAAATTATAGTTCAATATATTAATTCAAAGATGGTGCCATTCTTAGTTTAATTATTAGTTTATTTCATAATTCAGAAATTGCACTAACATTAGTTTAAATGATTTGAAATTATCAAAATTCCATTATAATCAAGAGTTACTTAGGCAGAATTAGGATCTATTTAGTTATTATCCCTTGAAGTTTAGGGCCCGGTTTCATCATTGCGTTGTTACTTTAGCAACGGTGTCACTGAGTGGTGTTAGGGAAATTCTGTTCCACCAATCATTGTTAAGCCTAACAGTGATGTCAATATGTAACATTAGTCTTGATCACTATTAAGACTGATGTCAGAGTATTCAAACACAGCAAAACCTACTTTAGTCTGATATCTGTTGAGTTATGCTAATAATAATAATAATAATAATAATAATAATTAAATAAGAAACTTTCTTACTAATAATAATAATTAGTAAGAAAGTTTCTCAACACTGACACAGACAGTTAACTCACAATTAAACATCACAAGTGGTCGTTCACTCAGTCTGCGGGTCCAACAGTTTGTTCTGTGAAGTGTTCGTTATCCGAACATGTGTTCGTAAAACCAATGAGGTGTTCGTTATCCGAACATGTGTTTGTTAACCGAACATAAAAATCGGGAAAAACCACTGTTAGTTCCATGAGGTGTTCGTTATCTGAACATGTGTTCGTTAACCGAACATAAAAATCTTTAAAAAGTGTTTGTTATCCGAACTGTTCATTAACCGATCACCCACTGTATAAATATCTGGAGACTTTTTTAATTTAAAAGTCTTCAATTTGATTTAAAGTCAAGATGAGATTTTTCCCAAGATAAATTAGTTTAAAATTATAGATTAATCATTAAGTAATAAATGATGAACACTATGACTGAAAATTTATTAATAACTATTAATATTGCAATTTATTAGTTAAAAGTCTGCAGAAAATATCATCTGGCAAGTTAATATTATGAATTAATATTTTTTATTGATTAAATATATTATCAGAAAAATAATTTATTTATTTGTGGTACTAGTATTTAAATTTATATTGTGTATTGAATGCATTCCATTTCCAGTTACAAATTAATTATTATTTAAATTATGTTGTACTAAAATATATAATAATTTTATCATAAAAAATCTTTTATTAAACAAAACATTCTATATTTTCTATTTAATAGAATAATTATATAATTTCAGATTTCAATAAATTTTCAAATTTTGAAAAAATTTTAAAATACTTTTAATATATAAGCAAAATAAAATTACCTTGTCTATAAAAATTGGATTTGGTTCATATCCACCAATTGATAATGCATCTCCTTGCAAACGTAAATAAACAGATAGATCATGATCTCTAGCATTTGGCATGTTTTGGATGCCCTCAATTCGATCTGTAACAACATAGGCATGTTTCATTGCAATTAAAGGAACTTTTACTCCAGCCATATTTCCAATTTGTGGAGCCCATACACCTAAAATTATACTAAAAATTAATTTTTTTCTTAAATAACTTGATTTTTCTTAAAATATTTTCCTACATTTAAGTTAGTAAAAATAAATTATTTTTAAAAGATTTTTCTACTGTTTCATGATAATTTCAAAATTGCTTTGAAGTGCTGAATGTCAATAATTTTTAAAATCTTAAAAAAATTTTTTAATACTTTAAATAAAGATATTTTTAAGTCAGAAATTAATAAATTGCATATAATATAAAGATATGATAATTTATTAAAAAACATTCTGATAAGGTTAATATCAAAAAACTGAGAATTAAAAAATTTATATTATTTATTTTCTGTTTTCATATATCATTACTTTAAATAGTTTATAATATAACATTACATTCCTTTAGATATTCATTAAAAATTTTTTATAATTCAGACTAATATCCCTCTATTTATTGCCCTAAGATACTCAACCTTTTTGAGTTTGTGGCATATTTATGGATTGCTAATATTATGGTAGCTAGTTATTATTAGTAGTCTAAAGCAGTAGTCTCACATTGTGCAATTTTTCGCCGTGCACGCAACTGCAACAGCTATGACAATGAGTTGCAATCGCCGAACAGTGGTCACACTAGGAAAAGTAGCTTGGGATGCAATATATATTCAGCCAATGAGAGCAAAATAAAATCATCCATCCGTCTTGCATGCGTCAAAAATTTTCTTGCTTTTCATTAGTTGCGAGCTTGCATCGTTGCCAGGAAAACAAATTCTTGTTTTCAAGCACGGTTGAAGTCGTGCGCTATTTGGAGGGGGCTTAGCAATTTGTTGGAAGAGCCATCACTTGCTACCGCACACAAAACGAAAAATTGCACAGTGTGACCACAGTTTAACAAATTGTATAGTAAAAATTAAACTAATTTTATAATTAAATATATTCATTATATGGTTTTCATTAAAAAAACAGTGTAATTATTATGGCATAAGAATATAATTGTTTACAAATAATAGGTTACAAATACATTACAAATAATTGGTTACAAAATCGCAAAAAGCTATATTATAATTTCATTTATTCTGGAACCAAATAATAAAAAAACAACAATATCAAGAAATATTAAAAAACAAAAATAAATTTCAGATATAAATTTTACCAAAGTTAAGTTATTAATGAAATACTTGTGCCAGTTTGTTTTGTGCTATTTCTTCTAGTTTAGGGTTAACATACAATATTAGATCTCACATATTATCCTCCCAAAATCTGTAATTTTAACGTTTTTATTTTTTATATTAATTATGAATCCTAATTTGCACATATATGAAGTGGAAAATTATACAATATATTTACAGTCTTTATTGATAAATTTTCTTACTATTCTTCAACTGATATCCAAAAACACAACATAAAGTATTTATTCGTGTTAATTCTTTTTTGGATATCAGTTTAAGAAACAAGGATGTTAAAGTATTATTCCTACGGGGAATTTTTCAGGAACAAAAATGTGTATCAGGTTATCATTAAAACAAGATTGTTATAATTAAATCCTACAATATACTCTGCATAGTTAGCTTTTTGATAATTTGCAGTAGTTCAATCTCATTCATCATAAACTACAAAATGGCCATAATATCTGTAAATTAAAAGCATAAATGTACATTATGTTTTTATGTTACAAATTAAAGATGCTACTTGATTACTTGTTCTGGAATATATTGAAGAAATACGTATATTCAGTGAAAATCAGAGACAAAAATCATTTAAAGCAATGCATCATGGATGCATGTGCAAAGATGCTGCATTAATGTGTTGGAATTATTACAATTTTATATATGCATTGCACATTACTGATGATGACATCACAATAAGCATATCATGTAATATGATTTAATGCCAATAAACCATGTATAATATATATTTGCCTATATTTCCAGACTTTATTGCCATTCTGTGCAAAGATTATTGTAATAATAAACTAATTACAATATTTGAATTTACAAAGTCAAATATTTACCTGTACAATTCACAATGTGATTTGTATTAATTTTTCCAAATGGTGTAATCACAGATTTAATCCTTTTGATACCAAAGTCATCTTCTTCAACATTGATATTAATTACAGGACACTTTTCTATCACCTGAAATATAACTTTTAAAATAATATCAAAGATCCTAAAATACTTATTTTCCTGATGAAATAAGCAAATAATCTAGAATAAATAAATGTAAATGTAAATTATCAATTGAATAATCAAAAACAAATTAATTATAAATTATGAGTATTACTATATATTTTATTTGAATCTAGGATGATCCCAATCCACTAAAGCCTATATATTAATAAGAGTTTTCCTTTCATTTTCAAACATTGAGAAGTAAGTACTTAATAAGTAGCCATGTAAGCAACAGAAAAGCTTCAGTAAGTTTTGTTTGTTTATTTTGACATTATTGTTTTTGTGTATGATGGCTAATTTGAGTGTAGGATGTGGATAATCAATTCATTATCAAGGAAAAGAGATTATCTATGAAGTTCATCAATATTTTAAAAACAAGAAAATCAAATGAAGGGCTTTTATTGTCAGTCAAAAATGTTAGAGATATATTATTGAAGCCACTGGTGTAAATGCAAAAATTATGTATATTATTATAAAGAAAGGTCAACAGTTTGATACAACTATAAAAGGAACAAAAAATATTGATAATTTTAATAAATCTGTAATTTGTCACCATCTAATAATGAAAGCAGTCATTAATTAATATAAAACAGCTCTTATTATATTAATTATAATTTATTTCTAAAAAGACTATTATATTTTGCAAAAACAGTTACAATTATCACTTCATATAAAAAAATGTGAAAATCTTTTTTTATCTACAATATAATACAGGTAACCCTCAATTTATGCTGATTTTTAGATTCCATCACATTAGTTCATAATTCAAAACTTCATAATTTGAGGTAAAAGTTAGTTTCTGAAGGTTTCTACCCATTTCTCATTGGCAGAGGGAGATACACTCAGGTGATCCCTTTTATTCTAATTTCAGAAGCTTTAGAATCACATAGAAATTCATATAAACTGTGTGTAACAGTAACAAAATCTATAAAGGTGCAAATTTTGTAATCTTGAAACTATGTGATTTGAGGCTTAATAAATCAAGGGTTACTTATATATAAAATAAAATCAATGAAACCATTCAGCAAAAATAAATTATTTTAATATTAAATAAAATAAACATTTCAGAAAACTATATCAGTTTTTAGAATTAAAAAAATTTTTATTACATAAACATTTAAAAATAACTGATTTTCTGTTAATTGCCATTAAGCATTGTTGATTAATAGGAAGAACTAAATAATATTTCCATTTTCATTGTGATTGGTTTAAATGTTACATCATCATGTGTGATGACTTTTTTAAGAAAAAAACTCTTATTATACAGAATATAATAGCATATGGTAATATAACATTTGTAAAACTATAATATAAAATAATATGCTAAATGAACTTTGGCTGTTCTAAAAATAATATTCTCTGGTAATTACAGGTAGGCCTCAATTAGTGCGACTTATAAAATTGATACCGTTTTTCGGTTAGTGCAAGAAAATATTCGAGAATTAAAAAATTGATACCGTTATTCGGTTAGCGCGAGAAAAGATTCGATTTTTGAGAGTTGTAAACACAGATCAGTCTTACTAACAAAGCTCCTTTTATGATCGAGTTGTAAACACAGATCAGTCTTACTAACAAAGCTCCTTTTATGAATGCAAACAGACCAGTCTTACTAACAAAGCTCCTTTTATGATGTCAATTAACAACCATTAGATTTTCCTCTCCTTTTATGATGTCAATTAACAAATTACCGTTAATTTTCGGTTAGTAACAAAACTCCTTTTATGATGTCAATTAACAAATTACCATTAATTTTCGGTTAGTACGACCGGACGAGGAGCAGTCCAAGAACAGTCACTTGGCTTTGAAGGGGTAATAGACGAAGAGCAGTCCAAGAACGGTCACACGATTTTGAAGGGGTGAAACCTATGATGTCAATTAACAAATTACCGTTAATTTTCGGTTAGTAAAACCGAACATAGTAGTCCAAGAACAGTCACTTGGCTTTGAAGGGGTGAAACACCAGATCAATTAACAAATTACCGTTAATTTTCGGTTAGTAAAACCGGACGAGGACAGTCCAAGAACAGTCACTTGGCTTTGAAGGGGTGAAATATCAGAAAGATGATTAACAAATTACCGTTAATTTTCGGTTAGTAAAACTGGACGAGGAGCTGCCAAGAACGGTCACACGATTTTGAAGGGGTGAAACATCAGAAAGATGCAAATTACCGTTAATTTTCGGTTAGTAAAACCGGACGAGGAGCAGTCCCAACGGTCACACGATTTTGAAGGGGTGAAACATCAGAAAGATGGGTTTTTACTTTTTCTGGACACACGATTTTGAAGGGGTGAAACATCAGAAAGATGGGCTTTTTGGTCACACGATTTTGAAGGGATGAAACATCAGAAAGATGGGCTTTTTGCCGCTTGGCTTTGAAGGGGTGAAACATCAGAAAGATGGGCTTTTTGCCGTTCAAATTTTCGGTTAGTAAAACCGAACGAGGAGCAGTCCAAGAACGGTCACGGCTTTGAAGGGATGAAACATCAGAAAGATGGGCTTTTTGCTGTTAAAGATTTTGAAGGGGTGAAACATCAGAAAGATGGGCTTTTTCTGTTAACTGTGCTTTGAAGGGGTGAAACATCAGAAAGATGGGCTTTTTGCCATTAAATGTTTAACATTACTGTACTTTTGAAGGGGTGAAACATCAGAAAGATGGGCTTTTTGCCATTAACTGTTTAACAGAAGCATCAGAAAGATGGGCTTTTTGCCGTTAACTGTTTAACATTACTAGGTGAAATATCAGAAAGATGGGCTTTTTGCCATTAACTGTTTAACATTACTGTACTATATTTAGGATGGCTTTTTGCTGTTAACTGTTTAACATTACTGTACTATTATTTAGCTTCGTTTGTATATACAGTATAGAATACGGAATTTTCTCTTTTAAAAAGTATTGAAATGGATAAAAGGAAGAACACTTTTGACGATAAATAATATTGATATATACATATATCAATATTAGAATAGGAATAAATATATCATTTCGTGGAGAAACAAAATCGATTTATAAAATATACTATTTGATTATTTTCCAGATTTCAGAAGAGAATATTTTTTAATATTAATTGAAAATACTGTAGTTTTATTTTTAAAATGACGATTATTGTCTTTTATTTTCTTTTATCGGGACTAACAGAGTATATAATATAGCAAAAAATATTGTAAGACTTGAAATTTACTTTTTGCATATCATCGACAAATACAAATACAGTACCATCATTCTAACAAGGAGAGGGCGCGGTCTGGGAAATGAACTTTGGAATCAAACTTTGAGTGGTGGTAGTTTACCCTTCATGTGTTAATATGATAAAATAGGTGCGCACTATTCAGCCAATTCCGAAAAAAATGGATTCAAAGTTTTCATAGCTGTTATATGATAAAAAAATGTGCGAATACGTCAGAACGCCAAGTAGCCGAGTCGGTAGAGAGCTGTCCGTCGGTGCTGGAGAAGCCGAGTCGGTAGCGCGCTGTCCAGCGGTACTGACATCCCGTATGGGCCGCGGATTCGATGCGCGGTCTGCGGTTATTTTTTCTTCGTTACAATTATTATTTTATACATTTTATTTAAAAAAATATTTACATAAAGAAATATTTTATCTCATAATTTATCATTAATTTGTTATTCGAGA